>JAOWMA010000400.1:0-40694 GCA_025962755.1 Colletotrichum tropicicola
ATAATAAATATTAATTAGATAGTTAATAAAATAGATTATAATAATATATATAAAATGAGCTTAATTTAGTCTATCTAAAAATATAAATAATTAAAAACCTTATTTTTATACTTTTTAGTAAATTATAAAAGTTATTTATAAGTTTTATAATACACTATATTATTTAATCTTAGTAGTTATTTATAAAGGTATTTAAGTAGGTAGTAAACTACTAAGTTTTTGAGATACTTGGTGAGTCTTCGGCGACCGCTGTGGTGTCCTGAATATGGTCTAGTGTATTCATCGTATCTCGCTTTCTTCTCTTCTGCTTCAAGCTATGTCTTACAGATTCCTGTGATGCGTCAACAGACTTCATGTCATTGCTCGCGTGGGCATTTACATGCTACTCTCAGATATAAAAGCGCCTTTTCGTTTGCCATGTAGAAACATGGCGAGAGCACCACTTCCACATCATCTTCAAGATGAAGTTTCTCCATGTTTTGAACGTTGCCTGCCCTGTTGCACTTGCAGCTCTTGACTGCAGACCAGAAGGCCCTGTCAATCCACGACCACTCAACTTGTCGGACTCCAGTGTCTTTCAAGACGCAACTTCATCTTTCCAAGACGCCTTACAACAAGCTCTTGCTGGAAACATTAACGCGGGATGGGCTGTTGAGAACACCTCCTTCTCCCTTGCCATGGTTTCCATCGATCAGCCATCGCCTTCAACACCCTTGTGGGAATATCACTACCTGGCAGAGAGCAACATCAAAGGAACCAAACATCTCACAAGAGATTCCCAGTATCTCATCGGCTCAGTCTCCAAAGTGTTCACGGATCTTGTCCTGATGAAAAGTGGCCTGGATCTGGATGCTCCTGTGACCCGATACCTCCCGCAACTCAACGACTTTTCGTCTTGGATTCTATGGGGGAATGTATCACTGCGAGATTTTGGTTCACAGTTATCCGGGACACCGTCCAACTGTCAGTAAATGGAACTCCGTGCAGCAGGAACCGACTAATAGAACATGGAGACGGATTCTCCGAGTATTATCCACTCAAGAAATATGTCGAAGCGTTTGGTTTTCCACTGTTGAACGACCGCGACTTTGCTCCTCGCGGTGTGATAGGCCTCAACGAGCCCTGCAACAAAGCTGATCTTCTCAGGGGTATGCTCAACTCGCACCCGATCACTGCCCCCATGGAACGCCCCGCATACTCTAATCTGGCTTTCACCCTCGCCATCCTTGCCATTGAAGAGGCGACGGGCAAGAACTACTCGCAGCTTATTCAAGAACTCGTGTCCGGGCCTCTCGGGCTTCGAAACACGTTTCCAAGTCCCGGTAGTCCGTCTCAGGCGGTGATTCCGCCAGTCGAAAATAGCTGGGGCAGCGACTACGGTCTCAATGCACCGTGAGTATCCAGATCCTTCACAATTCCCATTGCTAACGAGTGCCCACTGCCCAGGGGCGGCGGCCTCGTCTCATCTCTCTCTGACCTGTCAGCACTGGCTCATGGAATTCTATCTCGAACTATTCTTTCGCCAACTCAAACTCGCGAGTGGCTGAAGCCCCGCTCGTTCACAGGCTCGCCATTCTCGTTTGTCGGTCTTCCATGGGAAATCTACCGCCCACCCCACATTGTCCCCGAGCATCCTCACACTGTAACAATCTATGCGAAGTCGGGCGGTGCCTATGGATATCGAAGTCAATTTGCCATCCTAGATGAGTACGGTATCGCGGTGATCCTGATATCGGCCGGCGATATGGCTGCAGTTCCATACATCTACGATGCCATGTTAGCCACCCTTGTCCCTGCGGTCGATGCAGTGGCGCGGGAGCAAGCCGTCAATCTCACCGGGGTCTTTGCGAGCGGAGCATCTGCCAACGGCGACGATGCATGTATTGGCGCAGAAATCACCCAGGACACCGACTCCCTTCTCTTAACCTCACTGTTCCGCAAAGGATCTGATATCCTTGCCGCCCTCGCAACGATCTGGGACTTGACCGTCGGATCCCAGCTAAGCCCCATCAATTCCACTTTCAGAATCTTTCCTACGGAGGACACAGTTCGAGGTACACTGAACGGCGATGTCGTTACACGACGAGTCTTGGCGGCTTTGGTTTAGTCCTGTGTACGGCAATGCGTCTGACCTGCCAGGCAAGAGCCTTGGAGCAAATGATTGCATAGCCTGGACTCTCAACGACTGGATCTACTACGGTTCTGAGCCTGTTGACCGGCTTGTGATTATTAAAGATGGGGCAACGCGGGAAGTCCTCGGGGTCGAGTTCCCGTTCCTCCGATCTGGACTCTTGAGTAAGGTCGGACCACGTGGCTCCGACGAGCATCCCGGCTGCTAATAGACACCGGCTGTATCCGGGTGATATTCAAATTGTCTGTATTTTGAATTACCCGACGTTTGAATGTCACAAATTTCCATTCTCACAGAGGTTGGAGGAGTATTGATCCAAATCACGCCACTAAGGTTAGCCTTGAGTCTTGACCCTACAATGGATCCTGCCGTTTTACAGTGACAGTCATTTGCGTCTCCTTGGATTCCACCAACAAAACCTAGGATTTGACCAGCATGAACAGCTCCCCCTCCTGCGTGTTATCACTGCCGACAAATAGCCTCGAAAAAGACCGGTCCCAAATGATGCCGGACGGTCTGAAGCAGGTCGACCCCGTGCAGCTACCCACATTCGTACTCCAGAAGATGTCACTGTACCCAGTCTTGGAGTCCGCCGGAGCGACGGGGTCGTACTGACCGTTGGCGAGCCGGGCAAAGGGAACGACGGATACCTTGAAGCCCGTCGCAGGCGATCTGTTCCATGAGCCGTGAAGTGTGACGTAGAGGTTCTGAAAGTTTCTGTCGAAAATGGCCCCGATGGGAGCGCTATGCGCCTGCAGAGATAGACGAGGCGCAACGGAGCGCTGGGTGCATGTGTCGTCGTTGAAGGTGCTGTTGGGGGCAACGACAAACTGCTGGCCGACCTTGAAGGTCTTGTCGGAGATGACGGATGGTTCCCAGACCGTGTAGCAGGTCGGGTAGCCGTACCAATTCTCGTTCGGCTGGGAGGGATCTCCGACTTGCAGAGGCGTTAGTTTTTGCAAGGCCAACTAGGTACGGTGAGTTGACAACTTACGGAAATTGAGTTCCTCGGCCGGGTTGTCGTTGTGAATATCGTAGCTCTGGCCGTTGACTGTCCGAGCGAAGTCGTCGCCACTGTTTTCTACGCCCCAGACCCTAGTGACTCACGAATGAGCTTCGTTTCGGAAGCAGATTTGACGCTTTTGACTCACATGTTGTTTCCATCCGCCGCGAGGGCGACCTCGTTACGCAGACCCCAGCCAAGAAACCATCCCTGAGAGGCATACGCCCAGCCCCCAGATGGCACGTTCCGCATGTCAAACACCTTGACCACGGCACGCCCAACGCCCTTGTTCAGCGACTCGTAGTCCAAGTTGTTGTACGACCCCTGCTGAATGACAAGTAGATGTGGCGTGGCAGGGGGGATGATGAGCGCACGCGTCGGATGGCCGCCCTGCTGCATGTTCCGGACCACGACCGTCTGGCCGCTCACGGTCTGTGCCCTGGCGTCGTATGTGTACGACCAAGCCGTAGTCAGGGAGCTGACGTACAGCGTCTTGCCGTCCGGCGTGAAGCCGATGCCATGATTGAGCGCGGCGTTGTTGATCAGGGTCTTGGACGAGGAGATGCATCCGTCGCTTCCAAAGGTGTGGACGGTCACACCTCTGCCCGACTGTACCACGAGCAGGTTGCCTTCCGAGTCAACAGCCACGCCGCGGGGCCCGCTCAAGGACCCTGCGAGCTTCACGGCCCTCCAGCCGTTGGCGGTTTGGTAGCCGAATCTGAAGGGGCTGACGCCGGCGCACGAACTGGGAGCAGGGAGCACAGGGGCGCTGGACACGGAGGATGACGATACGGTGGAACTCGGAACCGAGACAGTGGCAGTTGCGCTGGTTGAGGGGAACCCGGTCCTGGTGATGGTCGTTCGCAAGGTCGTGGTGCTACGGACCGTTGTGGTTGATGTGGATGTAAGCACCGTCGTTTGAGTGACGGTGCTGGCCGGTGGCTCACCGCCGCCACCACCTCCAGCCCAGGACTCAAAGTCGGCGGCCTGAGCCGGCTCAAAGTTGTGATACCAGTGTCCAGTGCGTTCGTGAATGCCAAAGGTAGTGTCGTTGGCAGTCGGGTTGTCGACTGGCACCCCCGAGTATGCGAAGGCCAGGTAGTTCTCTCCGTTCGGGTCCAGGGCAGTCGGATCACTTCCGAAGGGCGCGAAGTAGGTGCAGCCTTTGCAGTGGGCCGTGACAGAGTAATGGGTGTTGTTGACGACAGTCCCTGGAAGAATGGTGTACTCGGCGTCCTCATACGGGGGCGGCGTGAAGTAGCCGCTACAGACGAGTCAAAATGTGAGGACCTTGCAGAAAGGTGAGGAGTATACTTACAAGGCCATGCGCGAAGATACCGTCACGCTATTCCCGTTAACCCATACAATGGTAAGGGGGTTGTAGGTCATGGAACCTCCCCATGCCAAACCAGCCCAGCCAACCTCAAGGGGAGCAGTAACTTGAAGGATAGCATCGTAAGGCTGCCCTGAAGTTGCCCCGTCGGGAATGGCGATGCCGAACGTGATACCTCCTTCGGTGGTGTAGGAAGCAAAGCAACGACTCAAGTTGTCACAGTAGGTAGACTGCTCCTGCGCAGCGCCTGTTCAAACACATCAGTGAGGGCATCTCGGGAGATGGGTGTCTTCTCCTACAAGAGCTGATGGAGGCCACAACGCCAAGAGCTGTTAGTAGCCAACGCATGATGTCGGCCTAGCTGTCCGTGGCGAAAAGAAGAGGCGGCATGGCGGCTTCATGTCGGAGACGAGCGGTTGGCACGCCGGGGTTTTAAAAGGTCGGGCTGACGATGCCCTCGACACGCCCAGGAGATGCTCGGAACATTACTCCACAGAATGCTTTCGGAGCTTTCAGAGGGGACCCTACGCGTGCTCATGAGATGCAATAGCAGGTGCGAGATATCACATGTTTCGACACCCTCTCTCGGGGCAGCTAGGCAATCGGAGGAGAGCCGAAGTCAGCGATGTGCCATTGCAGCAAGGCCATAACGACAACAACGACAGTGTATACGGCATGTTGATATGAAGATGTAGGCTTAAGTATTCGCCAAGGCGGAAGAATGCGTGTGGTATATTGCTTGGGTGCCATCACAGCACTGAAAACGTGGGTAGCAATATGTGCTTCTTCGCGCGATGGAGAGTGGGGGGTAAACGGGTCAATGATGGTGATGTTTACTTGAGAGCGGAGCAATCGAATGGGGCAAGAGCCAGATGGAGAGGCCGAAACGGGGGCAAGGCCGTCCAAATATGGCCTGGATGCGGCACTGGCACATCCAAGAAGGGGCCAGTACCAACCAAAGAGCTGTGAGCGAGGAGTCCGACAGGAACAGCCACGGTGATGCAGTGGTCCTCAGAGACGAATGATAGGTCATTGCCGAAGAGCGAGGGTTGATTGGGAGGCTAAATAGGACACGCCTGGGCCGGTCGAGGCATGGCAGGGATCATCGAACGACAGAACCGCCGGATGACAAGCAGAATGGCGGTCCAAGACAGCCAAAACGAGGGGAGAAAGTGACAGGTAGATGGCCAGAGTGGTATCCGGAATGAGACAAAGAAGAGGTGCAAGTGAATAGCAAGGAAAGCAACCTACGGGGGCTAATTTGGAAGATTTACGCGGCCAGCCGAGCACATGGTAGGCGGTTTAGGCTAATGGCCAGCCAATGTCGTTGGAGGGATTTGAATTGAGTAGATGAAGTACGAGCAGCAGAGAGGAGGCAGAATCCTGGGGAATGGGTCTTTTTGGAGAGACCACGAATGGTCACCATGGTGTCCATGTTGTTCACGTAGGTCACCGACGCCATCTTTGCCTGTAGGTGCTTCTCAGGATGGCCAGCTTTGGCGCTGTTTCCAGGATCTTATCGATAAGGAATCTGGATAAGAAACGATAAGAGATAGGTACCTAGTCACGTGGATATTTTCTGCTTAGTCAGTAGATCGTCAAGAATGAAGCGGAAGAACAAGCGATCCAGCTTGGCCTTTTGACTGGCTGTCAGGGGAGAAAATGGCGTGTCGTCTTTTGCCCGACGAATTCCTTCCAGAACATCATCTTCGAGTCTCCGCCTGGAGTCGCGCGGCTTCGAATCTCATCGCCATCGTGGCCCAACAGCGACCCGTTCAGACAAAGTCAACATGACCACCCCGCCGCTACTAACTTTCCTTATCGATAGTGCTTCAGAGCGGCACCTCGTCGCCGCGATGAACATGGATCCCCACGGCATCACCCCTCCAAAAGTCCCTCATCCGGGTCGGGTCATGGCTGCTAGCCGCAGTTCCCAGAGTTCCCATTCCTGTCCTGAATGACTGACCCATCACGAACCCAGGAGCATCGCATCTGGTGCGAGTCGAGGTGAGCAGCAGCCACCCCGGAGGTACACAACGGCGCGTCGGCATCGGAACTAAACTCCTTGTCCGGCTTCCAGCCCGTCGGTCGGAGCTACCCTAACACTACCTAGCTGGGCCAATTGAACCGTCCGAATCCCCCAAAGACCAAGCCATTCCAATTCGAGAAGTGCAAGAGAAGCAGCAGAGAGAGACAGAGAGAGAGAGAAAGAGAGATTAGATTCCCGCCCCCACCTTTCCGGCGGGGCAAATCGCATTCGGAGGCTCGGGCACGCGGGGACCCTGACTGTTGCACTCGCACTATTATCTCGGACCCAGAAGCTATCCATGGATCGTTGACGTGCTCGATCTGATCTTTCTCTTGCGCCGCCGCCCGCCTCGCCCACCCCCTTCTGTCCAAACAGTCGCAGTCACCACCGTTTGTGTCCTCGGGTCGCACTCTGCAAACAAATCAACCGTACAGGACTAGGGACATTGTTGCCTCTGATTTCGTCTCGGCTACCTAAGGTCTACCTACCTAAGGTATCTTACCTTGGAACTGCTACCGTTACAGAATACCTCGTCTCCACCACACAACAACACATCACGACCATGGCCGCCCCGCGCCCGTCTCCCCTCTCCGCCGTCCTCCCGCCCCTGGTCCTCGGCACGGCCACCTTCAACTACCAGTACGTGACGGACCCCTCGCGCATGCCCTCCGTCGACATCGTCGCCCGCGCCCTCGCGCTCGGCATCACCGCCTTCGACACCTCCCCCTACTACGGCCCCTCCGAGTCCATCCTCGGCGCCGCCCTGCGCGCCCTCGCCCCGCCCCGCGACTCCTACTTCCTCGTCACCAAGGCCGGCCGCATCGGCCCCGCCGAGTTCGACTACTCCCCGCCCGCCATCCGCGCCTCCGTCCTCCGCAGCCTCGACCGCCTGCACACCCCCTACCTCGACCTCGTCTACACCCACGACGCCGAGTTCGTCTCCCCGGACGACGTCGTCGCCGCCGTCCGCGAGCTGCGCCGCCTGCGCGACGAGGGCCTCGTCCGCCACGTCGGCATCTGCGGCTACCCCGTCCCCGTCCTCTGCGACCTCGCCGACAAGATCCTCCGCGACACCGGCGAGCCCGTCGACGCCGTCCAGTCCTTCTCCCACTTCTGCGTCCAGAACAACACCCTCGGCTCCGACCACGTCCTCGCCCGCCTCGCCAACGCCGGCGTCAGCGTCGTCACCAACGCGAGCATGCTGAGCATGGGCCTCCTGACCACCCGCGGCGTCGACGACGGGCCCATGGCGACCTGGCACCCGGCCCCGCCGCCCCTGCGCAGCCTGTGCAAGAGCCTCGTCGCCTACGCCGAGGCCGCCGGCGAGAAGATGGAGGACGTCGCCCTGCACTGGGCCATGGCGAACTGGGCCCGCGTCGGCGCCGCCTTCGGCAGCGAGCTGCTGCCGCCCACCCTCGCTGGGCCCGCCAGGGTCGGCGTCAGCGTCATGGGCGTCACGTCCGTCGCCGAGCTCGAGGAGACGTGGGCCGCCTACCAGGGCGTCCTGCGCGAGTTGTCGGGCACGCAGACCGAGAGCGACAGGACGGAGTACAAGGGCTCGCCGGTAAGTCGCTACGAGAAGATCCAGCGCCTCGTGACGGAGGAAATGTGGCCGGCCCTGGGAGAGTGGCGCAATTACAGCTGGGCCAGCCCTGGTGAAGACTTCGTAAACCAGTCGGCAACCGCATCTGCTGCTGTCGTCGAAGCTGCTCCGGCCATCGCCGCCGAGCCGCACTTGTAATCACGAAATCATGAATGGCGCAAGGGGTCTGGGGTCACTTCTGGGGGCGGGGGAGCACGAGATACAAAACCAAATGACTTGGGCACGCGAACCGTGTTTGCATAGATACATAGAATTGTAGCCGTCAGGATCTTGACGATCCTTGGCCGCTTGTCTCACGTAGGTAGAATACAATGAGCCGGCCATTCACATGGCAGTAAAAAAAGAACCCACGTCTAATCCGCCACGCCTCCCAAATACACGCTGAACGCCAAAAGTGTTCTCAGATTCCCAACCCCCCCTCGAGTATGCAAAAGCCCTCTTCGTGTCTTCACTCTTTGGGCCGTTCCTCCCGGAAAGCCGTCCTCGTGTCCCTCCACCATGGTCTCGTCACATTCGTCGACTCACTGCGTGATCTCGGATGACCTCTCCACCACGTTCTCGTGACCCAACCTCTTCGTCTCGTTGTCGTCGTCTGCAACGGGAGCAGGGGTGACTGGTGTGATTGTAACCTCTGGAGTCGATGCACCATTTCCAGAAGAAACATCGTCTCTGATGGCGGCGTCCGCGGGCTCCTCAGGGATCGTGGGTGGCGGCTTCAGCGTACCCACGTTGGTTTGCACTGGCTGCTCGACATGAGCGTCCTCGATCTGCTCGGCCTCGGGCTCGTCTTCGGCATCGGCCTTCTTCTTCTTCGGCGTGGCGCTCTGGCCCTCGCCAGATGCCGTGTTATCCTCGTTCTGGTTCGCCTCGCCATTGTCGATGTCGACGCCAACCATCTCTGCCAAGCTTCGAAAGTTGTACATCGGCTCAGTGTTGTCACGGTCACCATCGTCGCTTCGTCCGCCAACGCTCAGCTCGGACGCTCGGGGGTCGAGATAGGCCGGGTTCGTGTAACTCCCGTTGTTGCTGTCGGCCAAAGAGGATGAAATTGACGACGCGTTGCTCATTTGCCTCAGGTGGGAAGGGCCTCGACTGGGTGCCGGGATCGGTAGCGACGGGGTTGACGAAGCGCTCTGGAAACTGCTTTCGGATGACTGCGTCTCGACAACAGGTCGCTCGACTGCCTTGCCCTTGGCACTGGGCGCTGAAGTGGGCGTCGCACTGCTTGACGCCGCGACGGGACTCGTCTCGGCGCTGGGCCCCGCAGAAGACGACTGGGCGCCCTGGACCGTTGCTTCCACCCGAAGGTTGCTGGTCGTGCTGTTTCCCCGACGGCGCCCGAGGCCAAGCGACAGGCTGCTTCCGCTGGCCGAGCTCTGTCCGGGGCCATAGACACTCTGGCGATCTTGTTTCTTGAGCGCCTTGCGCTCTTCCTTCTCCTTCTTCTTGGCCTCCTTCCGTTCTGCCTTTTCTTGCTTCCGCTTTCTCTCCTCTTCAGCAGCAAGGGAAAGGCGTACAGCTTCCATGAACATCATGTCCTCCAATTCCTCCATTCTGCTCCGCCTGTTGTTTAGGGCCCCTCTTCCAGAAGAGCTTCGCGGCCCTGGCTCGGGCCCAGCCTGAGGAGGCTCGACTTCGAGGTTGCGGTTCGGACTCTCCTCCACCTGAGTGGTAGAGGGCCCGGAAGGAGTGTGGCCACCCGTGTTCCGTCGGCTGAAGCGTCCGGGTCTGGTGAAGGCAAAGCCCCGTTGCTGTTCATTGTTGCCCATCAAGAAAGCGGCTGTGTGTAAAGCAGTTGCCGCCGCAGCTCGACGAGCTTGGTGGGCTCGCTGCGCGGCCAATTTGCTAGACCAATCAGGACGGACGCGATCAGTTGTGATGACATTCGGGGCGTTGGCAGATAGACTTTGAGCCCTGCGTCTGCCAGATGTCGGAGAAGTCGGAGACAGGGTGGAGCTGAGAGAGCTCTGGGATGACATGGCTGTGCCTTGCGACGGATACGTGGAGATGGCGTAAGACATGCCACGGCGGAAAGGAGGAGCATCGTAGGTGACGCCAAACTCCGTCTGCTGACAGTAGGGACAAGTCGCGGGCTCGGAAATAAGCATCTCGGGGGATTCCTCCGGATTGGGCTGCTCGTTGGGCTCGCCGTGGTGCTCGGGATAGTGAGGGTCGGCGCGCTTAATTTGTACGAAACATTCGCTGCAAATGGGCTGGTCGCAGCAACGAGTGCGGTTGAGGTAGGGAGGATAAGTCAGGAAGCAGATTGGGCACTCGGAAGCATCCTTGTACAGGAAGACCTCGAGAGGTTGTCCGTTGACGTAAGGGTCGTGGGGCAACTTGATTTCGCGAGGGGCGACATCAGCGGAGGAGTTGTTGCGCGAACCACCACTGAGAGCGGCGGCAAGAGCCTTGGCCCGAGGCTTGAAGGGCGAACTGCTACGCTGCTGCTGCTGAGCTGCGTTGGGCGACGAAATGCCAGAGGCTGGCCCCGAGCCGCTGCGGTCGGAGCCGACGGACAGAGATCGAGGACCCATGGGGACGGTCAAGTTGGCAAGGTTTTGGGAAGACTCGGTAGGCGAAGCGGGAGTGTTCGCCTGGGGAATAAACTCGGGCGGGGGCTGTTCATCGGCGGCCGGGATGGGGAGGCCACGCCCGGCACAGATGAGCTGGTATTCGGTCCAGTTGTCGGAGTAGTCGTTGAGGCCCCGCCAGAAGGGAGCCAGGCGTCGCTCAATCTGCGCATTCACATGCATCAGTACAGTTCTCCATGCGTGGTCATTCCAGGAAACTCTCGCACCTGCAGCTGGCGGACGACGGGCTTGCTGAAGTCTTCGGTACCTGTGTAGGTTCCGAGGGTGACGAGATAGCCGCCATCGACATGTTCCTCCTTCATGCTCCGCTCGCGTTCCTTCTCTCGGGCGACCCGTTCCCTTTCCAGTCGGCGGGCCTCCCGCTCCTGCCTCGTCTCCCGGCGCTCATACGGGGCGTCTTCTCGGCCACCGACACTCGAAGATCCGGCTGCTCCGAGGCCCAGCAAGTTGAGGTCAGCCCTGCTGAAGCGGCTCTGTCGCCTCGAGTTGGGGCGGTCGCTGTGTGCATCTCGAGAGGTGGAGGGGTTGAGGTAGGCGGCTTGGGTTTGGCGATAGTCCGTCGCCGGGTCGGAGGCGCGGGACTCTTTGGTATTTGAATTTCCCATCTTGTCTGCCAGCGACGTGCAAGAATGAGATCGGCTCGGTCGGATGGGCGTTGCGGAGTCGCTGTGGTTGTCGCCGTGGACGTCGTCGGGTCGATGTCGTCGTGATTCTAGTATGCTGGGGAACAGTCGCCGCAGTCTCGTTTGGGGGGAAGAGCCGATGGGTCGAGTCAACAATGCATCCTTCAGACGGAGATGAAAGGAGCTGCAAGCATTGTCGAGGGGCGGATGGTGCGGGTATAGGCTGGCGATGTGTCTCGTCGAGAGTGGGCGGCAGACACCAATGCGGGACGCGATGGGCTACGGCGGTAGGTAGCAGCAGCGGTGGTGGCGGTGGACGTGGTGGTGGACGTGGTGGACGTGGTGGTGGTAAGAATGTTGTTGACGGACGGTTGATGGACGATGCCGGGTTGGCAGTGCAGTGCAGGGCAGCGGTTGACAGCCAGGGGGGGTGCAGTTGCAGTTGCAGTTGCAGGCGAGGAGGAGTAGTAAGCCGACGTTGTGTTTGGGTCGCTGGCGGTGTTTGGGGCCTGCGACTGGGCTGGGGGGCCGGCCGGGCGTGTCGGGACGGGGAAGCTTGTGACGACGTGGGTGTGGTGTCGTACGTGCGTGGCTGGGCGCGCTGGGCAGCCAAACTTTGATAGGGAGCTTCTTGGAGACAACTGATGCGCCCAACTTGCAGGTTCAACAGGGCGGAGAGTTCGGGTGGCCGGCGAGGCGGGAGGATAAGAGCAGACAGCCTGGAAGGGATCCGCAAGTGAGGTGAGGTGGTGGACAAGGGCGATACGGTGGTCGGTATCTGTAAGGTGAGGTAAGGCAAGGTAACTTGAAGGTAGAAAGAAGTAGGTAATGTACCTTACCTAAGGAAGGTAAGGTGAGGTAAGGTAGGCAGGTTAAGGCAGGTCAGGACCGATCGGGGATGGTGAGGGCGAGATGGGGAGACGGGCGCGGAAGACCGGGGCGCGGTTATCGGTGCCAATCCAACCTAGGTACCTAGGTATGCTACCTTGGTGGCTGTGGATCGTGGTGCCGGAGAGTCAGTTGGTGATGGTGAGGGTGAAGAGGAAGAAGGCGCAGGTGAGGTGAATTACCGCGGCGGCGACTTGACAGCGTAACGGAGCGCGATGATGGCGTCGCCAAGTCAATGTGACGTCTGCAGGCGACAAGCAAAAGATGGAGGCAAAGTAAAAGCCAGTGGAGTGGGACAAAAGGGACGAGAATCAGAGTCAAGAATCAAGGCAGGAAGGGTCCAAGAGAAAGTCGGATCCCAACGTGCCCGCCTGCCTTGGTGATACCTTACAGCGTAAAGAGAGACAGCACGCAGCTGCCAGGTAGGTAAGTACCCAAAGTGGGATGCAGGTAGCTCGTCTCGAATCCCCCTGAGCCCAATGTATCGTTTGCCTGGCGTCAGCGGGCTGCATGGCTGACGCAGCGGGTGAGGTACTTGGTCACTGGTGCAGGTACTTTTGGCCGCCGGCGATGGTGGATCTCGACGACGACGGCGGCCCAGAAGTCGCTGAGAGGACCGGGCCGGCCTGAGAGCTGGGCACCAGCACTGAGCAATGACTGGGCCACTAAACGGCTTGACCTCAGGCACCCATCGACCAGACGAGAGGAGCGAGCAGATAATCTACAAGATACCTAGTACCTATCTAGAGTCGCAGTGGTGGGCGCTGACCGGGAAAGCGCAACTCACCTTCCACCTTGCACAAGTCATCCAGTGTGTACCTGCCTGTCTTGAGTCCGCGGGTCACGGAGGAAGGTGCCTGGGAACCTGCCTACCACTAACCTTGGGTACCTGTACGTAGGTACCTACAGCAGGAGGGGGAGGGGGCAAGAGGCTGGCGTGGAGGGTGGACCCGGCGGGACCCCTCCTTCCCCGAGATGCTCACCGTGTGCGGAGGTATCATTCCATGCATTTCCCCGCGCAGGGGTACATAATCCCTCAGTCTGTCTCACAGTGGCCATCCACGCAGACAACCTCAGGCACGAGAGGCTTTCGATGGCGTCAAAAGGCGGCCTCTACCTTTGAGTAGTCGGCCTTATGTAAGCCCGCTTCGAAAACATGCCGGATAATGCTTCTACACGAGCCAAGGTACCTACCTACCTTTTTAATACCTCTCAGCACTGAAATCCTGCTTCCGGCCTACCCGCAACCAGCGACTCCGGAGAGTGCTGTCGGCCAACAGCCCAACAATGAATCTCGTCCATCATCCATTGCTTGTGAGCCCACAACCAACATCGCCAACGCCCACGACTGCTGCATCTACCGTCCGGTGAACCCCTATTCCACCACACGCATCCCATCACACCCACTGCTCCCCGAGCACGTCCTCTGTCTCATCTCACCCTCCTTGACCCCTTGCCGCCTCATGCTTCTTTTCCCAACGCTGCAATCGCCCCCAGAGACGCGCGAGCTCGCGGGCTTCATCCATGGATCGCCGCCCGAAGCCTTCATGCACGCCCTCTGCCACAGACCGGGCCCAGCACCAGCAGAGCTATGATGCCTCACGGGCTTGAGCGCCTGCTGCGGCCAAGGTTCCAGAATCCATTCCACCGCCATTTGATCGCCGCCCATCCACGTGTCAACCGCCGCCGGGCCAAGCATTGCGCTTGGCACCCTCACCTCAACAGGCCCGGCCCAGCGAGCCGCTCTCATCCATCTCCCTACCGTCTTGTCGCCGAGTCCTGTCACTGAAGCGCCCTGCCTGCTTACTCATGACGTCTTGGCTCAATCAGACATGTCTACTATTACTACCTGTACTTCACTCTCGGTGAAGCGTCTTACATTAGCCTGTGCCTCGGTATTATGAGCCTCTGCTATCTGCCAGGAACTGTACCTATCAACGTCCACCCTTCCCTTCCTTGCAGCCCGCCTGGACGAACAGCATCCAACGCCCGTCGACTCGAGATGATGCATCATGCCGACTCGACCTCCCTCTCCGGGGTGCCTCATGCCCTCAGCCACACGCCCCTCCATGCTCTCTGTCAAGCCCTAGCCGCCTGTCGACTTATCTCTGTAACCGCGGCCATGACGCTGTCGCGTGATCTTCTGAGACACTCATCCCACCATGTCCGCAGCGGTGAGCGTCAAAACGCCATCTGCACCCCATGTTTGCCCATTTCCTCCATGTGCTCCAGTCCCAGCCTGAACTCGCTCCGGCTGCCAACGGCTTGCGCCGATCATCCTGGATCACCTTCCTCGCTTATCGACCGCTCGCAAGCAAAAGAGCCCTCCGGCATATGCAGTCGTCTCGCGGGTCAGCCTCAACCCGCCTTGGCACCCTCCCGATCCCACGTCACGGCGATCGGTTCGTGGTTTCCCGAGAACTTTTGGCCCGCGAACCACAGCTCGAACCGGAGGTCGGCCGGCGCGATGATGACCCGGATGTCAAAGTTCAAGATGTAGAACGTGTACCCCTTGGAGAAGCAGGTGCCTCGCTTGTGTTTGAGCACCAGCTGTTGCTGCTGGACACCGGTGAGATTGCTCTTGACATCACACAGCTTTGTCGCCCCGGCTACATGGCACCGTCAGCTTCTTTTGACGTTGACCAGCATTGGTATCAGATACTCACCGTGCTTCAAACTCCTCGGCAGGAAGGACGGCTCATTGTGGGAGATGACAATCTTAGCGTCCCATGACCTTGTCGTGTCGCTCTTGCCCAGGGAGATGGCCAGAGAGTGTACCAACGGCGAGTTCGGGTTGACGGTATCCCCCTGATTTTGATTAGCCAGTCTTGTCTCCGACATTGGCGCCGGATACCAACCTTGCGGATCAGCCATCGTATCTGGTTGATGGCCCATTTCTTTGACTGGTCGAACTGGTCGTCCTGGATGTCCTCGTTGAAATGTTGCTGTGGCGAGTACACCTCCCTGATGACGACGCCATAACTAGCACGAGCTATGCGCGACGCGAGCACCGAAATCTGCCCGGTCTCCATCTTTTGCTGGTGATCCAGCAGCATGCCGCGCACGACGACAAGTTGAGGTTCCTGGCAGGGTAGTACCGCGACTTTGCTGGCGTTCGGATGCTTGTAGTTCATAAAGTGTCGTTGCAGGCTCTCTCGCACGTATGCAGAGGCTCCCAATCCCCCGGATAGAACCATGTATTCCTGATGACACCAGTCTTAGTTTGGATACCCTCGCAGACCCAAATGGCGAGTGCCACTTACGATTTCTTGAGGCTGCTGCTTCCGAACCAGCATGTCCAGCTGCTCTTTAATACACCGCAAGATGCCCTCAATCT
Organism: Colletotrichum tropicicola; assembly: GCA_025962755.1. Lineage (NCBI taxonomy): Eukaryota > Fungi > Ascomycota > Sordariomycetes > Glomerellales > Glomerellaceae > Colletotrichum > Colletotrichum tropicicola. The sequence goes on from JAOWMA010000400.1 coordinate 15,542, forward strand.
GGATGTCGAAGAGTGACTGGATTTCTTGCCTGGTGCACCGTCAGCGTGTCCCTCTCTGGTAGCTGATGCGAAGAGTCTGCGCTGACTTACATGGAGAAGAACATGTTCCCGTCCACGATTCTCAGGCCGGCGTGGTTGAGGTCGTGCGGAACTCCCTCCAGCTGCATCTTGAACTCGGGCCGCATCCACGCCTTCTCCCCAAACTTGTGCTTCGCGCTCTTGAAGTGGTGACTCCTCGACATCCGCAGCGCAAAATCGGGAGGGAGTATCTGCTGCGCCTCCGGATACGCGGCGATCCGCTGCTGTACCAGATGAATAAAGGCCGCGTCGATGAGGGACGCCCCGATGCCGACGCCCTTGACCTCGGAGATCTGCGACATCTGGGGGTACTGGCTGTCTGATGAGGTGATTTGCATGACGGCCAGGTCCGTCGTGCCGCCGCCAGCGTCCACCGTCAAGAACAGACTTCCCATGTGGAAGTCGACGGCGGCCGTCTTCAGGGTCGCAACCGCCGCCGCCTCCGCCTCGGTCAAGTCGACCTGCGCCGAGTGCCGCGGTCCTTCGCTCCCGAAGCCGGCGCTGTGGATGATCCTCTTGAAGGCGTTGATGGTCTCCATCCTGGTCCACGTCGTCGGCACGCTGAAGAGGAACGTGACGAGCATGTCCGTCCAGCCGCCCGAGTGCCGCCGCCCGAGCTGCGTCTCGATCGTCTCCTTGATGTGCCCGTACACCTCGCGCAGGAAGTCCGTCACCAGCTTCTCGGCCTCCGCGACGTTGCGCGGCGTGGGGAGTCCCTGCCGCTGCCATGTTTCCAGCGTGTCTTGCTCGATGAAGATCTTGAAGAACTCGCGCCGCACCTTGCCCGGCATGTTCTCCTCGTCCGCGCACATGAAACCCCACTGGGAGAGGCTCCCGTCCGCGTTGTAGGTGAGTACGGTCGGCACCTTGCGCTCGCATTGGTCGCCGCTCCCGGGCCAGTCGTTGATGACCTGAATTGGGGTCCTAGGTGTCATCCAGGCGGCCCCTGATCTTGTTAGCTGCGACGACGGTGACGGTAGACGGCAAAGAATCTGATGGTTTACCCGTGAAGGTGGTGCCCAGGTCGACGGAGACCAAAACATCGGGCTTCTGGCTCATGTTGATAGATCAGCCGGAGGCAAGTGATTTTCTGCTTGTCTATGTCGAAGGCGGACAGAAGAAGACAGATCTGTGGTGGACGACTGGCGAACTTGGATTTCCAGCCACCCAAAGTTGTTCGAATCTCAGCAAGGTCGCGGCTGGTCCACCGAGCATCTGTCGAAGCTTTCTTCCGCGGCATCTCGACTTTCCGGCCTTATGTTTATTCCACTCAGGGCTGCAGCATCCCCCTCGGCTTCTCTCATCCGAGCCGAATTACTTCGTTCCCCCAGCGCCCAGAAGCCACAGCTGAAGGTCCGACCCCGGGGTTCGACTTGAATTCAAGCAAGGCTTTGTCGAGCCTTGAGATAATTTCTAGTTTCGGATAGGCTAGGCTTTCTGCCTTCCCGTCCAACCACAAGGTTTGAGCCTCAGATTTGCTGGGATACAGCTAAGTTATGTTTTCGCCGTCCGTCGAGGCTTTTGGGATTCAGCGTGGCGTCGTGGGCGTTGGGACGGCACGCAACCGTCGACCCAGCCGCATCTCACTGCGGCGGAGTCCGCCTGTAACAAACCGTTTCTGAAACCGTGATATCCGTGATCTGTGGCGCTTACTAGACTTCTAGACCTTTTTCGCACTAGGAAGACTTCTTCTCAAGCCTGCCTACCAGCTCGGTGTCTCCTGCTCGATGAACAATCAGAGCAGATATGACGACGGAAGCTTGTGTTCCCTGTTGGCACGCACTGGTTGTTTCCTTGTGTTTCCGATGTTACTTGAGGCAGTCCTCCCCTCCGCCCTGATCATATGCAGGCTTCCAGTTTTACCTCCCTTTTTCAATTGTATATCCTTATCACTATCTTGCTCTCATTTTGCCTTCATTCAAGGACCTGGTGCTATCTCCCGCCGCACCACCTTCCATAATGACAGATTTCGTCCATCCAAACGCCGTTTTCCCTCGGCAAGGAAGTTCCAACGGCACAGCTACATTAGGAACTGAACCGTCATTCACAGGGGACACACCACCTGCCGAGGAAACAGCTCAAACTGGCAATTCAGACCCCTCTTCGGGCGGGAGTGCATCTTCGGAATCTAAGGCGGTCTCAAGTGCGGCCCCAAGTGTGTCATCAGGGGCTGTCGCTGGCACCGCCATCGGCTGTCTTGTCGCCGGGCTTCTAGTCGGCGCGCTGGCCGCCGTCTTTCTTCTTCGTCGAAGAAATAAGAAACGTCACAGGCGCTCGCCTCTACACTCTGAGCTGGCACAGATTTCTGTTGTCCCAGAGCCGAAGGGCTTTGGGCTTCCGGGACCAGACAGCCATGGCGGTGATATCCAGATGAGCCATTTCCTCCTGGACGCGACCCCGGACAAGGACATTGCGAGCGAGGCTCGGTCCCTAGGCGAACTCATCCAGCAGCATGTAGAAACCCACTACCACCTGCGTCCGGTCCAGGGCAGTCCTCAAGCCCTTGCTCCGGGCCTCTTGAGTCTGGGGCTGGGAGAACTCTCGAAGCTGAGACCAGAAGAGATTGCTTCCTTCTGCATCGATCCCAAGACCCGGCAGCTTGGCCTCCAGCACGTCATCTCACTTGCCATCTTTGGCAGCAACGATTTCACTTCTCGAAGCCGCTTCTCAATGCTTCCGACATCTATGGCCTCGTTCATCCAGTCAGTCCCGCCGATTGAACCCCGTGGTGGCCACAGAGACGGTAAGCTTCTCCTGAACACGGAACCTTTCCTTGCTGACTCTTGGCAGCAACCTCACTGGCACTCTCGAACTGGCGAGCTTTGTCTGCATTCCTGCTCCATCCAACCCGTAGCCAGCGGTTGCCCCTCGCTCCGGCCGAGCCAGAGACTTCTACCAAGGCGCAGAGCCTGGCAACCGCCCTCAACACATACCTCCACCACTTCATCCCTACGGATAAAGGGAGCCAGAATCAGCAGTTGGAACACTTGCAAGCTGTCATACTGGAATGCACCAAGTTCGGCTATGGTATCCTATCTCAGCCCAGTGATTGGCGTTTCGTTTACTGGGCGGAAGATGTAGGAGCGGCGGGCGCGCGGTCTGTTGTGGTCTGTCCAGGCCTGGACAAAATGGGCAGCAAGGACGGAACGGTTTACAGCTCCCCTCGCCACGTGGTAGCACCAGTCGTGGCACAAGCTATCCGTCGAGGCCGGTAATCGGCCACAAACAGCCTCAGATCTGAAAATATCCGCGTGGAAGCGAAGAACTTCCTGGACCTGGCGGTAAAAGCTTCTCATTCATGACTGTGTTGTGTTAACACGACCCATACCTAGTAATCCAAAGAGGAGCTTAAAACTTCGGACGCATTTCGTTGCTTTAGAACGTACAATCGGTGAACTGGTGCTTAGCCACATCATTGAGCACTCCCAACGTGTAGAATGTAAAGAGGCCTCAATACGACGGCAGCATACATTTCGGAGAGCGATCTTGATTTTTGGAAGCCGCCAGACTGAAATGTGTGCACACCCCTTAGTTCATGCTCAGCAAAATCACGAGCCAATTTTGGAGCCAATTTGGAGCCAATTTGGAGCCAATTTTCCGTCAGCGTCAAGTGTTACGCCACATTCAAAGTCCGAATTCTATTGGAGCGAAACAACCGATACAGATACTGGTGTCTATACCCGTCTAGCCGAGAGAATCCCTACTGCCATCGATCCTCCAATGGGTTGTCCCAGACGAAGGACCCTCTCGGAGCCTCAATCACGGTGATGGAATGTACCTAGTCTAGCAACGCCCCAAATGCTTGGTCCCAAGGCTTTGCTGTTTTGGGAAATACGATATTCAGCTGTCAAGGCTAGAAAGCCGGGTAAATTGACCAAAGCGGCCAATTATCCTGCGCCAATTCAGCTCTCACTCGGAGAGCCTGATCTTAGCTAACGACAAACCTCTCAAGCTTGACAGTAGGGTTGAGCTCCTGTTCCTGAACGAGCAGTCATGCATGGGTGGTTGCTGTGACCGTCGACAGCCAGGTTTCGCTTCTGGTCCTGACAGTCCCATACTAGGCCAGTTAGCCACGAGTTTCCTGATAATCCGTTGTTTCGGGTGCAGCTTGTGAAAGGCTGAAGGGAGCATCCCACGGACCCGCATACCAAGCAAGCACCTAAGCTGATTTACTCTGGAAAACTTCATCAGCCACACACTAAGCTTCAACCGTTTTCAGAAATAGCAGCAGCTGGAGAGGTGGGCTCCCAAACGCCCATCAAAGCATACTGCAAACGGTTCCGAGATCAACCGCTAATGCGGAGCTCTGACTCCCAGCCACCAGTGTCAAAGCCTCCTCTGCGCTCCGGCACATTGCCGCCCCCTTTTGATTCTTTATGAGACTCCACGTCTAGTTTCCGAAATCTCTCGACCAAGAGTACAGAGACCAGTTCCATTCCACTGGATTCCCATTTCCACGGCATCGGGGCTGTTCAAACCAGGTTCAGCATTTCGCCATTCATAGCAGCACGCTTGTACAGCTACTGGAAATGGATCCTTTAACCACGTCTTTCTCCGCTCTCCATGCAACCTACCAGCTTATTCTGTTCAGCGTCGACATTGACCAAGTTCCCTCTCAAGTTCGACGCAGTCTTGAACTCGTCCAAACATGTCACAGAGATTTGCAGCACCTAATCGAGATCCGCAACGAATGTTTGTCTGTCCTTGAGCAGACAACGATTGTCCTCCGTCGTGTCAACGAGATTATCGCAGCCGCCAATCAAGGTCTCGTCGAAGTTTGCCAAATTGTGGAAAAGTGCCGCCCTGGGGCAAATAAGGGCCGAGTCCCTTTGAAAAACAGACTGGAGTGGGTGCTTTTTGATTCCAAGGAATTCAAAGCACATGAGCCTGTGATCAGCCGCCATCATGCCTCTGTGTTGTCGGAATTGAACTTCTTGAGACAGACGGCTCTCTTCGCCCCTCACTTCCACGATCAGAAAGCGGTATTGAATGGTCAGGTCAGGAAGCAGACTGAGATATTCGATAATGTTGCTCTACTCGGCGGACTCATGGGTGGAATGGCTATCTCAGGTGCGCTTTGGCTCAACATATCACTGGTCAATTACAACACTCTTCTGACTTTCTTCAATGAATTAGGGACTGATTCACGCCATTCCTCTTCTTCGACGACCGAGGCAGCCAATCCAGCATCGCCCGACATACAACATTCGACTAATGTCGATCGATATTCCCCTTATCCACCTCCTTACTCTCAACACCCGGTTCAGTTTCCAGCAGCGTCTCACAGTTCGTTCGGTCACATACAAGGACCGTTTGAACCCTCCTTTCGAATTCCCGATACCCCCAGCCAGCCAGTCTTTCGCCCTCCAAAGCCGGATAACGTGCTGGGCAGCTGTGATGTTAACACGGGTCTGCCACAACAAGTATCTGGACGAACTCCATCAACGCAAAATTATCAGCCATACCATCCGTTACTCCAACATCATTCGTTATCATACACGTCCGAAAGTGCTGGCTTGAAGAATACGTCAGAATCTGATCACCAAGGACCAAGCATTTTTACACCCCCCTCTACACCGTGGCATCGGAGCAGAAGTCATACACCAAACGATATGTTTCCCCAACAGCCCAGCAAACCGAGCATACCGACCAAGCCTAATTTGAAGGAGAGGTACTCAGGCCTGTCAGGATACTTTGGTCTGGCCCGAAGTACGAGGCACACTGCCCAGACGCCCAGCGACCAAGCTTCTACAAATGATATGAGGGATGACAAGTCTCAATGCGGTCCTCTGAACCCACAACCCCGCGATCGACCTATCACACAAGCATCGAATGCTGCGTGCGTAAGCCCGTTTTCTCCGGACTCATTTCACACATGGTCCAATCTCAATCAACCGGCGACTGGTTTCGACAGTGAGGAACCTGTATTGAGGAATCCGTCTCCAGCTGTCACGGAACTTGATTCTGCATCAACACTGTCACATGGCACGATCTCAGGCTTGTTTCCATGCGATTCGGGAAACGATTTTGGGAAATTCAAAACAGGCGACAGAGCAACGTATACAAAGACTGAACCAGACAGTAACCCGTCATTTCTTTCAACTAAGCCCCCCAATTCACACGTATGGACAGTGGACGATGGCCCAGTTACAGTCAGATCACTAGCCTTACGCTCACAGAGTGAATCGTCGCATCCTGCGCTCATCTTTGGATCTGCATTCTGGGGACCCAATGCCGGACGAGATTTCAAGGAATTGGAAAACCATATGGAACCCAAGCACACAAAATATGGAAACCCATACGCGGACTTGAAATATCATGAAACGACAGCGGCCTTAGAGTCACGAGAGCTGCCATACCCATACCCTCCGTATGACGTGGCTGAACTTCCGTGAGGCATCTTTGGAATCAAGATAAAGTTTTGCAATTTAAAGACATTTTTTGAATGCCTACTTCCAAGTCGCAACAGAGCATTAGAGAGAATAATTAAGGATACGTGGAAGCCGTTACAGACGTACACCCTAAAATATATGTGGAAAAGAGGCTTTGCGGAAGAATCTCTTCAAACGTGAGATTCGTGTAAGATAGGCACAGAGCCATATTTACTATCGGTTCCCAGCAGAGGTTCAAACTCATGCCAGTGGCGTGAAGGCTCTAGATTAATTCAACAGAAAGGATCAAAAAGTATCAGTAGGTGTGATGGTGTTCTCACAATACCTTAGGTGTGGCGGTGGACAGATTCTAGGCGGAAGAACGTTTAACTGGTATTAACTTTCTAAGATAAGAAGTTGATCGTATAGACCGTCGGCTAATACGGTCTGGTGACAACAGGCCCATACAGTATCTAGGTAAGGTAGGAATTGGAATTCGAGATTTCTTCAAGTCGAGAAATCGTTAGGTATTGTTCTCACTCACTGTAAAGCCTACGTAGGTCCTAGCTAAGGCAAAAAGCTAAACATTAGCGGATAGAGTCATGGAAAAGTGACCACTGTCTTGCCTTTTTCCAATTTCCTTTTTTAACCGGACTGACATCAAGAGATGTAAAGAGAAAATTACAAAAGTTGACCTCAAGCGGGAAGAGCAAGAGCATGTGCGATGTCCGATTCTGAAACTTCAATGCCAAACAACCATCCAAAGCCCTTCATGGTGTCCGTGAGAAACTTCTGGCCCAGACCGAAAGTTGGCAGCAGATCTGCGAATCCATGCGGGACGCCCGGATACACATCAATCCTAGTCGACACTCCGTGATCTTTCAGGACCTTCTCATAAATCAATCCGTCATCTCTCACCGGGTCTTGTCCGCAGACTTGGAAGTAGACGGGAGGGAGTCCCTTGTGTGCGTTTTTGTCATTGAAGGGGGAGAAATCTGATGAGAATATGTCGGGCTGATAGGCTTCTCGGACGGCTCTGATCGTCTCTGCATTGATAATCAAAGACTCGGTATTTTGATCCCGCGAGAGGAACAACTCGGCGTAATTCTTCGGTACGATTTCGCGCTCCATAATCCACGGGATATCAAGCCAAACGCCAACCAAAGCGGGAGACTTCTTCGCAGAAATCCACTTCTGAGTCAAAACAGCCGCCAAGTTGGCACCGGCAGAGACTCCACCGAGGATGAAGCTGGTCTTGTTGAAATCGCCCAGCAACGTGGTGCTAGAGTCGTTAGAAAAGATCCACTCCAACGAGTCCCATATGTCATTTGGCGGTGTTGGAAACTTGAACTCGGGAGTGAATCTGTGGGTGATACTGATGACCGTCGTTCCAAAAAGCTTGGCCACTCCCCGAGCATAGTGTCCGACATGGGACGGGTGGCCAATGGAAAACCCTCCGCCATGGATAAGAATCACTGTTGCCCTGCCTTCGATAGGAAATTCGGGTTTGAAAAGTCTTGCGGGGTTCTCGAAGCCGTCTCTGACGGGAATTTTGAAGTCGAATTCGCGGTCGGAATCTGTTGTTCCAGGGAGCGGTTGCCGAGCAGCCGTCGCATGCGTGACCATAGTCAAATGAACGCTATTCAACATGGACACGACATCATTGCCGCCTTGTTTGACAAGCTTTTCGAAACGATTTAGAAACCGATCTCAACAAAATGAGCTCTTTCGAACCTTCACATACCTCTGCAAACTGCGGGCTGAGTTGAGTGCAATGTTAGAAGCTTTGCGATGCTGATCAGGCTATTAGACTTACTCAGTTTCGCCCAACTTGAGAACCTCTTCTTTTGAGTCATATTGGGCCATTGGTTTCTGATTTAGGTTGGAGTTTGTAAGAAAAGAAATCGTCGGCCAAAGGTGCGCTGTATAACCTAGAAAGATATAGTCACACCAATGTATGCGGGTGGAGAAACGCAGGTTTCGTCACACCCTTCCCGAGGCTGTTGTTCTCCTCCCGACGAATGATTGTTAAAGTAAGGGGGGAAAGCCCCGGTTGGCTCCATAATCGATGCTGCTCATCGAGAGACTTGGCGTAGCAAGTACAATGTGACGCCGGGTCAGCATAGCCGAAGGGCCAGCCGTATTACCTCGGTGGGTACTCGGTCGATTGCTTTCCAAGGCCAATTGTTTTCCTTCAGAATTTCACCTTGAACAAGCAGGTGCCAGGTACAGGGGAGGCGACCAGATTTGACGGAGAATACCTACTTTACCCGATTATTTCCTCGGAGACGTAGGCTGTGAGGACCTGCGGGTACCTGGGGGCGGTGTATGCATGCATCTTCGCACTTCGACACGGATGGAGGTGACCTTCTCATATTCCATAATGGGAGTTGATTGATGGCTCGAAGGTCAAGGAGCCAAACTGCCCCAACGTTTCCCGTTTAGTTTCACTAACTAACTTGTGGTGGTCAAGAGCGTTCTAAGGTTGTGAGAAGCAAAACGATTGATAAATCACGACAACGCCCCGAATTCATCGACCGATAAGTTTTATTCCATCCATACTCGTGCTCATTGAATTAGCATCAAGTCACGGTCCTGATCCCGACTGCTCGCAGGAGCTGATTCTTCTGAGTCTCGATACTGGGCGTCGTCTTGTAGTAAGTGCTCCGAAAGGTCTGAGAAGAAAACATGTCAGTCACACTTACCGAATTGAAGCTAATTTGACAAGATGACTCACCAGCCTGTGCTGTTCGACCTTTGTCCACACTTCCGAAGAGTGCATCCATGTCCTCTAGCTCCCGCCCCTTGGTTTCTGGGTAGAAAACGAATATGACCTATTCAAGCAGTCAGAATTCAAGTTACATGAAAGTTGGAGGTTCATTGGAACTGCTCACTGGGATACATATCATGTTCACGGCCATGAAGATGAAGTACACCTTGCTGCCCAGTGCGCTAACGCCAACAGGCCATATTTCAGTGACGAAAAGGGAGGCCAGAGAACCGCCAGCTGCAGCAAAGTTGAGTCCCCGAGCTCGCACAGAAGTCGGAAATATCTGGGACTATTAATCAGTCCAAAGACTTTGATCCAAAGTGGGGGAGATATACCTCTGTATTGTACACCCAGGCGGCCGGTCCGAATCCGAGACTGAACCCCAAGGCGTAGATGAAGATGAAGATAACGCAAACAATATCGGCAGCCCTGCTGATATTGTTGGGATATGCCATAGGCAGAGCTCCGTTAATCTGCGCAATTGCGCTTGGTTAGAAACCACGAGACATCAACGTAACAAAACGTAGCCTAGACAATACTTACCATCATCGAAAGAGCCATGACAGCACACCCGGCGGCAAGACAATTTCTGCGTCCAAACCTGTCGATGATGAACATCTCGAGGACAGTAAACCCGATCTTGATCGTCATCTCGATAGCTCCAGCCATGAGGGCGACGTGAATTTCTACTCCCAAGGCCTGTAGCAGACTAGGCAAATAGTACTTCATAGACGTGGCTCCGCAGGCCTGCGCCATGAACTGTAACAAAGTCGCCCTCCACAACCGAGAAAAAAGAGCTTCTTCCTGGAATAAAGAAAGCCAGCTTCTGCCAGAACTGTGGTACTCGTCGACGTTCTTAACGATAGCACCGAATTCGTGCTCAATTTGGTCCTCAGTGTAGTTGTCCTCGCGGAGCCATCGAAGAGTCGAACGGGCTCTATCTTTTTCTTTGTGTTCAACCAGCCATCGCGGACTTGACAATTGTCAATTATGCCTTTCTTTTGGTAGGGAAAAGGTAGCAAGCTTACGTCTCGGGAATCCAAGGCAGACCGAGGCCAAATATCAAGGCAGGAATCACCTCTAGAATGATAGAGATTCTCCACCCAAAGTAGGTACCGGCTCTTGTCTTCCAGAACCTCATGCCATATCCAACCCTAAAACCAATAAGCATGTTCTCAAGCCATTTTGGATACGAGAAGGGTTGAAAAATACCAGAGGCCAGTGGCTATACCCGCGATGAAGCCTACATGATTCATTGTGACAAAGTGTCCTCTTTTTTCAGCTGGAGAGATTTCACTGAGCATCAAGATCAGCTACCGCGTGGAAGACTTTCGTCTGGATCCGACTTACGCTTGGTAAAGCGGCACTGAGGTCGACACTATTGCAACACCAAGGCCGCTAATCATTCTCCCGGAAATCATGGTCCCTCTGGCTGTAGAGCCATCACTGAGGCATTGCAGGACAGCACCGAGGCACACTATCCCCGTTCCCGACAATGCTGCGTAGCGACGCCCCAGCCAATCGCTAATTGGGTGAGAAACAAAGAGATAGCTGAGGAGGGTGCCTATATAATAGACGCCGGCGATGGTACCCTTGATGGAAGCTTTCGGAAAACCTAAGGCCTCATTCCAGCCCGGGTGTACCAGTACTGACGACAGAATTCCAATGTTATATCTAATAAATCGTAGTTAGTGGCCCCAAAACTCTCAGTAATGTTCCATGTGGTCAAGCATCATCATGAGTGTCTTCGCTACCTTGGGCTCTCGCTGGTCTATGGGCTTTTCAAGATGGAAGACTTACCCCCAAACTGAGGCACCGATACCGAAATAGAGGCACAGGAAATACAAACGCTGGGTGCCTAGCGGCATCCGAACATTGAACGCAGTCATGACGGATTGACGACGCAGTCCCAGCAGCCGCTGGTGACAGATGGGGGTTTGTCGTGCCGGGCAATGGAAGAACAGGTTGCAAAGAGACCGAAGTCGATTCGTCTGGCCCAAAACACCTGAGTGTACGGATTTACGTGTCTTGATCCGGTCGGTGAGTCCAATCAATCCTTGAATGGTACGATGCATAGGTAGTTTGAAGACGGCAAGTTCTAAGCGCCGCCGTTGCGGGCGGGGATAACCGCTGACCGGACGGATAAGGGGCTTATGTAATGGCATGCATGAATGTCTTGGCTGGGTACCTGAATTATGCGCACCCATGTTGATCTATGTTGTAAAACAAGACTCAAAAGCTCGCAGAGATTGAAAAACGCCGAAACTGCTTTGTTTTCATGGATGATGTTCCAGGGGACGTAAATCTGGTTTCAGCTGGTTGTTGTTGCGAACTTTCCTCCACCTACTCTTCGAAACACCGCCCATTCCACCGTCTGGTACTGCTTGACCAGGCTGCAGTTCAATTGACCTTACCTTAGATGTAGTTTTCTCCGATTTGTCGACCACAAGATTAATTCACCACAAATACTCACCGCTTTAGTTGAAGAATAAAACCTTCTTGCAAAACCTGCGCAACGTACCGCGATTCAGTAACCGGCACGCTCGTGACGTAGATGGAAGCTTGGCTCTGCAGGGCCTGAGGCCGCTGAAGGCGATCATGGCGCCAATCAACAAACCCATGAATCAGTTTCCAGAATATATCGCCTGTCTGTAAAAGAATAAGATTAATAGCTCGCATTTCGGTACTCAGCACATGCTACATGTACAGGTGGATTGTACATGGCAAAGGGCGTTTGTCGGCGTCTATCGCCGAAGAACTCGAACACACCAACGACGATGCCGAACCCTGCTTTCGAGGGACACTCGACGGCTTCACTGGCCGAGTTACCTCGGAAAATATGAGTAACTACAACTAAGAGTTTGAAGAGTAGAAAGGTTGCTCAAGTCGCATCGATGTTGCAGAAGTTCAAAGTCGGGGGATTAAACCTTGAGGAATCGACTCCCGTTGCGGACGAGATCGCGGAGAACGACACACAGGTCCTTTTTCGGATCAAACCAAATGCTTCTGTTGAAGGTGAACAACAAAATCGCACAATAATACTGGAATCTTTCAAGATACTGAGAAGTGCCAGTCGAAACTTTTCAAAATTGATAATGATGGTCACGTTTCTCTCCAGAATAAGGCTGTGAGAGACTCCATCTTGATTGAGCGTTGCAGCTTCATACGAGTCCAAATCCTGTGTCTTATTTAATGCCTAAGAATTTGGACTCTAAAGCCTTTCAAGAGAAACACCTCCCAGGGGGAAATCTATAAGAGCATACGGCATGCCCTAAATTCAAAGTTCCGGTGTTCGAAGCACCGAGCCGGCGGAGATTTGTCTGAGATGCCACGACATCAAAGCCACCTTTTTCAAGGTTGGTATAAGTAGGTGTAAGGGCCATTTAAAGAGGCTTTTTATGACACACCATTATTATCACATCGAGTCCGTGTTGACGCGATTTAGGTGTAGAAAACACCAATTAGTAACTAAAAATCTATACTAACTTTTTTTAAAGCTATTAATTAATCCTACTCATTGAGGTTTTTGAGAAAAAGTGTGCATTTTTGACGTCAATTTGCACTCGATTGGATAACCCTTTAGGGGGGATGGTTTAGACAGCCTTATTTTATTTTATTTTATACGTTACAAGGGCTACATCATGCTCCGCCGTGTCTGGAGTCTTCGTTACTCGGTCCGCCACACGCCGGGTGCCGTACGCCGCGGTGTGTGATTCCGTCTTCCGTGCCGGTGAGACTTGAATGACCGGCATCTCATTCGGCTCCCTTCTTTTCGGGCTTCCGTCCGTGGATAGACCAGCTGCTTGATGTTAGCACAAGAGGCAAACATGGGAACCCCAGGTGATCCACTCACATCGCGGAGTAAGCATGGATACTCTTGTCCCTGAGCTCCTTGCGCACCTCCATTGCTATTACGAGCACTTCCTCCTTAGTCCACTCCAGCGCCCTCGTGAAGGGCGCCATAATAAACCCCTCCCAGTTTGCAGTGAAATTCTCATTACACCAGGCGCCAAGCTCCTTATACTTAGGGTCCTTAGGCCACGTGTTGGTTGGCCACTTGAACTTTTGGACGTGGATGTCCTCAAAGCCCACCTCGAGCATGACGTCCTCGAGCCCGGGGATGTCCTGGAATGAGCGGCCAAAGACCGCCGCAGCCTGCCTCCACAGCTCCACACATCTAAGGAGGGCGGAGTCGGGCTTGAGAGTGCCGTCGTCACTCGTCATGTGGTCAATCTCGTTGAGCTCGAGGTAACCGCCGGGCTCCAGGTTGCTTTGGGTCATGTTAGTGGGGAAGGAGATTGGATTTTGGATTTTTGAGAAACGGTAAGGAAGACTCACTCGTAGCACTTTTGAATGTATACCTTCCAATCGTGATTGCCGACGTCATCATCCGGCTGTGGATGTAGTCAAACTTTTGAGTGTACGTCCAGGCCTCTTCCAGGTCGTCGATTTCAAACTTGACGTTGGGGGGCACGCTGTGAAAATTAAAATGGTTAGGAATGAGAAAACCTGCCCAATATGCGTAAACCAAGCTGGAATATCCTTACAAGGCCGGCACAGTGGCGGAGAGGTCAACGCCCAGGATCTGTAGCAAAATCGTGAGCCGACCAGGGCATCACTAAGAGACTCGATGCCGAGAAAATGGGAACAGTAAGAATGAAAAGAAAAAGACAGCGCCTCGGTTACCTCAGCTTCAGGGTGATCTTCGCCGAATTCGATGGCCCAGATGCCACTTCCTGTTCCGCAATCAAGAACACGACCGACCTTGGCATTCGGCGCATTCGGCGCATTCGGCGGCGCGGTGCCCAGTCTGTTGTCGAATGTGCGGACGAACATGTTGTGTTGCAGATCTGTGGAAACACGGATGGTCAATGGGGCGGCGAGATTCATCCAGGGCCTATTACTTGGCCTGTGGCGCGAGGATGAGGGAAGTATTTCTTACCAAGTCGCTCGACTTCTCGATCATCATTGGGATAAAGGTATTCTTTTCGGGGTTTCAGTACGGGATGGGCACAAAGAAATGCATCAGCGAGAACCCACTGCCGTCCTTGTATCGATGGTAGGACCTCCCATTTTCAATCCGGTAGTTGAGAATCGACTCGCTTACACTGGTGCTCGAGGAAGCCAGCTGGATCGCCCGTCAGTGTGTAGATTCTCCTCTCACCAGTCCATAGTCTTGTGTCTACGCTTGCAACCTCTGAGCCGCTGTCCTGGGTGTCCTATGATTTGCAGTCATTTAGCCTAGCCAGAAAGTCCCATGCAAAGTTGACGGCCAAGAAACCTCGTGAGTCGCCATACTTCTTCGGCATTCAGCTCGACTTCTGTGTGCGTTGCGCCGCCGGCCTCATTGGGCGCCCCCGATGGTGAGACGGGAGCTGGCGTGGCGACCGTTGGCCCGGCCGGCGGGTTGTTGGCTGTCGCGCTTGCTTCTTCAAACATGGCGTTTACTGCTGAACTTATCTTGGGGGGTCCTTCAATTGACCCAACGTTTCGTCTGGAAAGCCAGTGTGTTTCCTCTTGATCGGACACACGCAATGAAGGAAGGAGAACAGGAACCTATCCCGCGTCTCGTCGCCCGAACACGATTCGTTTTATCTATCCTGGAATCAACCCTTTCATCAAGCAGACAGCCAACGGGCCCGACCAGGGCCCTTGTTTACCCCTCTCCTTGGCCGGTGTGGAAACACATGTACGTCTGCGGCGATATACGCTGCGTGGAGACCCGGGTTACGCGGGCGTATGAGGGAGGAGTGACGCCAGATACGGCGGATGCATTATGTTGGTTGTCTTCCGAGAGGTCACAACCAGCAAATTCGTGGCATTTTCCTACTGGTGTCCGTATCGTTGGGAACGAAGCTGCTAGCCCGCGATGGGAAGGATGTACGAATACTCCGCGCAGGTCGTTGTTCTGAGCCGCAAATCCTGCTGTTCTTCGCCATTGGCCTCGATGAGGTCGGGGGTCAAGGCGCGGAGCCGGGTTCAGCTCCGACGCCGAGAGGGCTCCCCGTTGTCCGTGTTGTTCAGAGAACCATTCAGCTGCAGCAGCTCGCAAGCTAAATGTCACCACAACTTCTGACTCATCAAACTCAAAGCTTTCAGTCCTGTATCCCACCCAAGAGAAGGCCATTCTCCCAGGCTATCTCCAGTTGGTCGACGCCAACCAACAACTAATCAACTAAACTTGCTCCGGCCGGACACGGTGATACCCATCCTCAATAGTCTACTGGCCAGGATCTCTTTGACATGCTTCTTGTACCAGATCGGCACTTTAGTGAGCAAGGTGTCTCTTGTAGTCCTCGGCCTGAAGGATACTCATCTATCACCTAGCATTGGAATTGAATATGCCAATCAATACACCCACTTGAGGGACGTTCCCGGCTGGAACCAGTCTTGTGCTCCCAGTTGGAGCTACCACAGCAAGGACGGCAGGCTGTACAGCTACCGGATCCTTTCCGGTGACTATTAAGTGCCCATATCGACGCAACCTGACACGGTCGGCTTTGGTGTTGGCTTTGACTTGAGAACTCTTTTCATCACGACAGATGGTGCATCCGTTGATGAGTGACGTGCCATTGTATGTTACCTTGCTGGCTATTGGCAAGTCGGAATTGCGACGGTGAAATAAGGCTATGGTTTCGATGACATTACTCGTGGACGACTGTTTCCATGCATCGGATCTCCGAGAGGCCCAGCCGTCTATATATGACTTAGAGCGGTATGATGAGGATGCCAAGTCGAAGAACGGCTTCAGTCCATCTCCGGATCGCCGGCATGACAATTCGGTTGGAAATTGACGAATCCATCTTAAACATGCCATTGATTGAACCAAGTTGAGCTTCTCAACTTGACAACTCGAGTACAAGTCCGGAAATCATTAACGTCCACTCTTCGCGAAGCCTCTAGTTACAACACATGATCAAACCCATGAGCGTTGACTTTGGATGGGCTTTTGTTTACCCGGTTTGAACATGGCTTGAGCGCTGCTTCTTCATTCGTTATGTTGATTACATGCCATTACAATGTGGCCTTCATAATTTACACTAGTCATACAATACCCTCTTCAGTTCCGTCTAGGAGTATCACCGTGGCATGGTATATCCTGAGAAGTTGTACAGCCCATTATGATCCTGCAGCCCAGAGCTCCATTCCAAGAACTGGTTCTCGTCATTCCCTTCAGCGGTCGTTGCAAACATGCCGAGCTGGCCCGGCGGCGGTGTGGGCGCAACATTGCTGGTACGGTACCCCCAAAGGTGGGCAGCCATCTCTGGCGTCATCCCGCTCGCCACAGGCATGAAACCAGCCATGTGCTCGAAAGAATCTTGCTGCTGCTGTTGATGTTGCTGCTGAGGCGACGGCTGCTGCGAGAAAGGTTCTCCCCCAAGACCGAGGTCTGCAGCCGGAAGTTGTTCCAGAAGAGGTTGCAGCGTGCGTGACGGCATGGAACCCCTGAACTCTGTAGAAGTAGATGACACCCTCCTCACGGTCCGTACACTATCGGAGTGACCCAGAAAAGCCTGACCGTCGAACCCACCACCGGGGAAGACTGCGACAGACTGGCTATCCTCGGATCCGTCGTCGACATCCACGCCGGAGTCGGGTCGGGGGGCGGTGCGCGTCATATGGCGGGGGACTAACAACCTCGATGGCGACGGCTCGTTCTTTCGGTTGCTCCTGTTGGAGTACGGCATCGTTTGTGCGTTGGCGATGCACTGCTCAATCACTTGGATGAACTGGTTGCGGTAGATGTTGCCGATGGTCTCTAGTGCTTGCTCGTTCAGTCCCTTGTTTCGGAGGTTACCCTCGACGACCTTGAGACTGTTTAGGAACTGTGCCTGTAGCTCAAAGTGTTCGATGACAGGACAAAAGTCTAGTGAAGGTTAGTTTCATATGCTACCAGGATATTACATACGCCGCTCACCAAAAGGCTTGACGCTATAGTCGTCATCATCGGGGAAGAGCAGGTTCCAAATCTCCTTCCACTGCACTTCGGCCGTCATGCCGCTTGCCCGTTTTCTGCTGAGTAGCTTGGCCATCGTCGGGCCGTCGATGCCGGACTCCGGATCATGATCGGCAACGTCGCACATTTGCTCCTTGGGTAAGCGCTGGTGGTCCCGAAGATCCTTCTTGCTGGGAAAGTCTCGGTTGCAGCGGTCGCACATGAAGGCTGACGGGTCATTTCGCTTGTGCTGTTTGACGATGTGCTGTCTGTACACACGAATTAGCCTGGAATCTCCTTCGCATCTACAGCAACTGATAAAACTGACCTCAATTCGGCAAACTTTGGGAAGTAGGTCATGGCACAAGAGTGATGCTCCCTCACGTTGAACCGATGAGGGTTTCTCTTTCGGAAGGGACAGCTCAGTCGCAGGTTCTCATCCGCCTCCCGCGGCGATGGCCTCGCTCTCTTGAACGGCAAGCTCGAATCGCCATCGTCCTCTGTCAAGTCATCGCCATCCTCGTCACCATCTCCCCGGCCGGCTTCCCCCTTTTTGCGCTTGCCATTCTGGGATCCGCGCCCGGACCCAGATCGCCTAGCAAGTGGCAGCGATCCGTTGGAAGAGGTAGACGTGGTATGCGTCAGGTTAGTAATTGGGAGGCCGCTGAAGGCCAATCTCCCAATGTCTTGGATGAATCGGAACACGAAGTGTCGGAGAAACGACGGCGGCATGTTGACTTCGTCGAGCTCGACGCCGTAAGTGACTTGCAGAACGTAGTTGAGGACGGCGTCGGCCTCTTCGTTTGAAAAGTCCATCGGCGTCGGACTGACGGGTTCCCAACCGCGTGAGAGTCTGTCGGAGCCAGAATCGAAGCTCATGCGCTCATTGAGAGGCCGAGGCGGCGCCGACTCCCGGCGAGGGGACTCGGGGGCTTCCTCAAAGCTCGGGGGCCTTGGCCAGAGGTGAGCGCAGGTCTTTGGAGAAATGAAGCAGCCTACCTGGGAGTCCCAACTGTTTGAGGCGCGTCATTGGGGCCGCCATCCTGCCCGTCGTCGTCGTCGTCGTCATCGCCGTCGTCTGGCTCTTGGATATCCATGCGCGACAGCAGGTCCTCCTTGTGGCTCATGCCAATCGATTCCGGATACGCCGGAAACCTCTCCCCGTTGATGGAATCCACAAACGTCGAGCCGGAATCGCACGACTCCCGGTACCGATGACCGCTCGTCCCGGATCTCGTCGCAAGGAACGGGGTCGGCAAGCGCTCGGGCCCGTCAATGTCCGGGGTAGTCGCCCGCGTAAACGTCGACGAGGTGGGCGACATGGGCATGGAGCAGGTCGTCGCGGAGTCCGGGACGTGGGTGGAGCTCATCGTCGACGATGTCGGCGAGCGATCGCGGCTCGTCTTTTGAAACGCGCTCGAGATGATCTTCAGGCCCTCTGGACATCTTGTATGCTGCGGCTGGGGCTGGGACAGGCGAAAGTGGTGTTCAAACGGCGAGTGGATGGCCTCTTCAATCTTGGCCTGCGTGGCGATCGTGGCATCTCGGTGACGCGTCTCCCGAGATCGTATGGGAATTTCGACAGAGAACGAGCGCTCGTCGCCCATGGTGGCTGCCGTTTCGCTTGTCGCGATGGCGGTCGTGGAGTTGCCAGGATGGTTTGACTGAGAGAGAGAACCAGTTGACACTTGTCACCAGCGCGCTGGGTTGCCCTTGTATGTCCTCGTCGCGGGAACCCGATATCGAATCCGTCTGTAACTCGTCGCAATTATCAGAAAGAAAACAGTATAGTCAAGGAAAGGAAAGAAGGCGAACAAAAGGTTCGAGGTCTTGGGCGACCTCGACACAAGGACCTGTCCCTCATTCCCGTCGCCGTTGCCTGCCTCATGGCTCAGCCCCCCAAGCTATGCAGAGCAGAATGCGAACCATCTCAGCATGGCAGGGGGGGCGCAGCTGATGCCTGTGATTGGATCATGACGACGACCTTCGCTGGCGCAAGAAACAAGTCTCTACTATTGGACAATCCGGCCGCGGTGGACGGGATGCCTCCCCTATTTCTGGCACGTTGCCCGCAGCAGGCGGGCATGACCCCTACAGCAGATGTCGGGCCCTGATTTGCTCGTGGCGGGTGCCATTCTTGATCTGTGACAGCGATGCCAGGCAGAAACAAGTTTCTGTCGGTTAGTTCAACCGGTTGACGCTGCTAGAGAGAGACTTGGTATCGGCGAGTTGTCGAGCTTCGGTGCGACCGAGTCATGGTCTCTCCTTAACAACGAACCCCGGAATTCGTATGCTCGGTCTCAGGGGCGATCCAGGCGTTCAACCCCTCCTCGCCTGACGAGGGCGCGCTCCAACGGCCCAAAAGGGCCCCTCAGCCCTACGATGGATGGCATGTAAGTAAGATTGCGATCCCATTAATGCGCGCCATCGCGACTCGGGGCAAGAACACACTCGTCTGGACCTGAAGTGTTACAGCTTCAGTTGACATTGGAAGAACAAGGGCCTCATGGTTGCCCCGTCACAGGCCTGCCGCCGGCCACTCGACCTCGCCCTGTCATTGGATAATGGCAACGGTCAGCCAGTTCAACCTGCGAAGCGCATCGCGGGTTTCGTTGAAGCGGGGGCCATGTTGGTGAAATGCCATGATGATCTTTCGCAGCTATCGCCGAGTTCAAAGTCGGAGGGTGTTTGAAGTTTCAATCGAGACTCAATCGACTCGAAGGGCACAAAAATGTTGGTTATAAAGAGCAAGCTCGCACAGGATTAAAACAAGGTGAAGCTCGCCAGCCGTTGGGGCAGTACTGAAGCATTTCGAGTTATTGTTAGCACAACTTGAAGCGACAAGACTCAATCGCACGAGCCATACAGTCAACTTCAATCAATCACGATATACGGGCTCAATCAACTCCTCGGGCCTGGCACAATCGCAAGACAGGAGCAGTTAAAGCACTCAGACAAAAGCATCAAGATGTCGCACTCCAAAGCCTCTTCTGCCCAGAGCGCAGGCGGGTACTCCAGCCTGTGAGTCGCGATTCCACGACTGCACGCCAACCGACCGCACTGACACTCCCAACCAACAGCTCTGCCCAAAACAGCCCGTACAGCGTCGATCGCTACGTGACCGAGTCATCCTCCTGGACAACATACACTCAGAGAAGTGCTTCATCCGACGCGAGCTACCTCGACCCGGTGCAAGCAGAGCTTGACCTACTTTTGCGACAGGCTCAGGGTTCCAATTCGAGCCGGAGGTGATGTTCAGGCTTGCGGATGCGATTGAGGAATCGGCTGGTACAACATGATGGCTTTTTCTGGGACACGATGCATAGCGAGCGGATTTGATCATTTCAGACGAAGGCATCGGAGGTTTTCGCGGTGGGTAGACGATCTGCGGGTGGATCGCAGCCAGCGCGTAATTTGATTTCGGAGAGTTCACGATGAAGCGATATTGGCCTGATGGGGCACTTCGCGTCTGTTCTCACTTCAATCCATCACGCTGGATGCTGCGTGGTGCGATGGGGTCAGAGATTCAGGGTGCAAGGAAAGACGGCAAGCGTTGTCTTTGACTGGCGAGATGGCTGGCCATCCCACGGGTATGTAAGTAAGCTACTGTGCGTAGATATATGTACGATGAAGCGTATGTGCTGTTGACCAAGGGTCGAATATGTACCATGAAGACTCGAACGAAACTGCTTCCCCCCTCTTCTCACCTCCGTCGCTACTCAAAACCCGTTACTTGAAGAGCTCAATGCAATCAAAGATCTGGAGACGTGTGGTTAGTACAAATCAGGCCCAAGAGGATCTTTCCCGGGTATACTTACGACATTGGGGCTCAGGTAAGTGGCACCACTGCTGCCAGAGATGACGCTGAGGGTGATGGTGTTGGATCCAGCAACGAGAGTGCCAGCAGGGATGCTGACGTCGTAGATCTCACCGTGGCCGCGGTAAGCACCGCGGGTAACGCCACGAGAGTCGATCTTGGTGGGCGCAGCAGGGGACGGGCCGCT
The DNA here is from genome assembly GCA_025962755.1 of Colletotrichum tropicicola. Classification (NCBI taxonomy): domain Eukaryota; kingdom Fungi; phylum Ascomycota; class Sordariomycetes; order Glomerellales; family Glomerellaceae; genus Colletotrichum; species Colletotrichum tropicicola. The sequence goes on from JAOWMA010000400.1 coordinate 36,701, forward strand.
CCAGCTGTTGACCTTGGCCTGGGGGCGGCCGCTGGCGAAGCTGAGGGTGGTGGCAATGCGGAGAGTGGCAGCGCCAGGGGCGGAGGCGAGGTTGAACTTGATGGTGACGGGGTTGTTGACGGCGGTGAAGATGGCCATGGGGAAGTCAGAGGCGGACGAAGAGCCGACGGTGTAGGTCAGGGGACCCCAGCTGCTCATGCGGCTGTCGGACGGGTGCATGCGGAGCTGCTTGTCGGCGTTGCGGAAGCCGGTGGGCTGGCCATCGTACTCGCCAATCTTCCAGAGGCTGGTGCGCGAGGTCATGGTGCTGGCGATGTTGGCGGTGGTGGCCTTGCCGGCGGTGACGGTGACGGTGCTCTGGGCGACCTTGAACTCGGTCTGGTAGAGGACCTGGGTGTAGGTGCCGGGCTTCATGGGGGGCGAGGTGAAAGCACCGCTGGAAGAGGCGTAGGCCCAGTACTGGGCATCCTTGTTGTACCAGTGAAGGACACGCTGGAAGCTGCCAGAGATGCCAGAGGCGGTACCGGTGACGGTGCCACGGCCAGAGGCGGCGACGTAGCCCTTGAGGCTGAGGTCCTTGTAGAAGTCGTAGTTGAAGTCGGTGGCCTTGGGGATGCCGGAGCGGGAGAAGCTCATGACGTAGGGGCCGTGAAGACCCATGCGGAAAGCCTCGGTCTGGACGTGGCCACTGTTCATGTAGTTGTACAAGTTGGTGGAGTCGCCGGCGTTGTTGGTGTTGATGTCGCGGAAGAAGGGGCCTCCGGATGAGGACTCGAAGCCAGTGGCAGGGTTGACCGAGATGCAAACGTGGATCTCCTCGGGCTTGGTGCCGTAGACGCAGCGGACCTTGTCGTCGATGAAGCGCTCGGACGAGTAGAACTTGGAGCGGGTCTGGCCGCCGACAACGAAGACATCGGAGCCCTCGACGGTAGAGCTGGAGCCAGCGGTGGTGGAAACGGCGCCGAAGGGGGACTCGCTGGGGAGGATGTCCTTGTTGAGACGGGCGATGAAGCGCAGCTCGCCAATGTCGGGCTGGGCGGTGATGTGGGTGGCCATGTAGATGTTGGCCTCGCCCTCCTTGACGATCAGGTAGTGGGTCAGAGTGGAAGTTGAGCAGGTGATCTTGATGACATTGCCGGTGGAAGCCTTGATGGTGGTCGACGCGACGGTGGCAGAGCCCAGGCCGGAGCTGATGTGGCTGCCCTTGCTGCCATACTGGAGCTCGTTGCCGCGGTACTTGATGGAGTTGATGTCGCAGCTGGACTTGGAGACGGAGAAGACGAGAGAGTTGGATGAGCCGGCATCCACGACGAGGTTGCTGCCAGAGGTGGTGACGCCGAAGGCGGCCAGGGCAGAAGAAGCAAAGGAGAGGACGGTGAAGAAAAGAACGTGAAGAAGAGTGTTGAACGCCATTTTGGCTACAGGGGGTGCCTTTGCCTGGCGACGAATAGAGAGAGAGAAGTTGGAATAAGGTCAAACAGCAGCACAGGCAAAGAGAAAGAAAGAGAGCCTCCTCAAGCCTTACGCAACGAGAGTGATCGACTTATTATAAGCGCCAACAACGTGGTTTGAGACTTGGCTCTTGGCACATTTTAACTTGGCAGCCAGGAATCTGGCTTCTGGGTCGTTGTTCGCGGGATTCAAATTCACTGATGGTGGCGCCCGCCCGCCGGAGAGGTTACCTCTGGCGAGGACCCGGGATAGATTGCGATGGCTTGGTGATTGGCGGAATCATTGTTTCATGGGCCGGCGACAAGGGCTTCCTCGTCGAGTCTGCCCGAGATAGATCACGAAGAGGGAAAGAAAAAAAAGGGTGAGGGACAGGGCTCAGGGGGCCAGGGGGGGTTGCGTGTCCCGCTCCGGGCGGGTGGAGGACGGACAGGGAACGGGCATGATTGATGGGATTTCGGACCACTTGGCAGGAACCCGCTGCAGCCGTGTGCCATGAGCATCCAGCACTTGTTGGACTATCGTCAGCTTCGAGCCGGATAACAAGCATTCAGAGTTGCAGTTGCACTCGCAACGGAGGCCATCGAACATGTTCGCTGTAATGATGGCGCGGGGTTGAGGAGGCAGGACATCGATCGCGTCGCCGATCATTGGTGGTTAGATTAGCAGCGGCACATTGTTTAGTTGAGGCTTGATGAATAGGAATCATGCTGACCGCTGGTGATCACAGATGGACCGTAGTGTCGTACTCGGTGCCGCCTCTGCAGACGGCATGCGGCCTCCAGATGAATGGCACACGGCGAAATTGGTCCGTTGGACGGAAGAAGTCACACGCAAGGGTCTGTCCGCCAACCGACTGCCGAGTCAGCCGTGTAAGATGAATGTTCAGATGAGAAGAAAACGAACTACGAGCGCGCACTGAGCCGTGAGGCCCGGCATTTCGGGGGATTCTACCCCAGATTCAAGCCGGCAGCTGCGCAGATGACCATTGACTCGCTGCTGCAGAGACGGTAGATGAAAGGCGGAGACGATAGTTCGGGCTATTGTTACAGCAGAGCTATGGACGAATTTGAGTTTAGGTGTCATTGAAGCTTAAAAGAGTTCGGCGGAAACGGAAACAAGAACACGCACTCACGTAGACAGAAAAAGACGCGCAAATCCATGTTGGCCCAGCGTCACTGCTTGCGGGTTGCTCAACTGTCTCGTGAGCTCCCCTCTTCGCAAAGTTCCGGCGGGGTGCGGGCCGATCGATGAGGTGAGCCGAAGCAAAAGACCAGACGAACAGGCTGCTCCTTTTTCCCCTCCGGCCTCGCGAATGCAGCCCTGTTCCAATACCAAGAACGCCCCTCTCGCTTGCAAACCTCTAAAGAGCAGTCAAATGTCCGGTCTCTCTCCGGGGCTCTCAGGGGAGAATAAATCAGTTGGCGCTCCGTGGCCAGTAGACGTAGTTGGTCTTGAACGTCTGGCGGAGCAAACTCTCGCCTTACGACCCGTCATTGTCATGCTACTGGTGCAGTGCCTTCAGATTAGAGGGGAAATGCGTGACAATACGGGCGTTTGCGTGCTCACCAGCGTGAGAAAACCACCACCGCGAGGGGGAAGGAGCCTAACGGGAATTACTTCAGGAGACCTGCAGGGGAAACGCGCCCCGCCGCCAAGATGTTGGAGACCGGGAATATTGATGGTGGAACAGACAGGGGTGCCGGGAGACATTGCTCCAAGACAGACTCGGAAAGCATCTCGTTGGGAGGGAGACTTAAAGGTTGATGAGACTGCCACAGGCTTCTCTTCTTGTCCTTGCACTTCTCTTGGATCTGATTGAGAAATCTCACGACAACCGGCCGAAGTGCCGGAGAAGCAGTGTAAGAGCTGCATGAGATAGACACTGTTGCATATTGTACGCCATTTTTGACAATGAAAATCAGCGGTCACTTGTCTTCTCCTCTTCATACTGACTCCAAGACATCCAATCACCCACAACAAGTTCGCTCATGAGAATTGAAGCTCTCCATCGAGGGATCTTTGAGTTGGATGACCGGGGTGTTTCCTTTTCCATGAGACGCTGCCCTCCAGGATGGCCGCTAAGCTTAATTCGTCTCAATTCTTACCCGTTTAGCGCTCCTATCAGATCCACTGCATCGGACATCGCATCATTTAAGACACTTTATTTCATGAAGCCCTACCCAACGCACCTCCTTTACGAAGGAATATAGTGTGTAATAATGTATTTTTATTTGGGAAGCTGTGTATCTGCGCCCCCGCACCCCCCCTTACCCTTACTCTCCTACTTTAAGCTCTTTAGACCCCTAAGTCTCTCTTTTACTTAATAGTTTACTTAATAGTCTTTTATACTTTTTTAAAGTATTTAGTATAAACTTAGATATATTTAACTATCTCTTTATCTTTTTAATAAAAATTTTACTTTTAAAAGTATTAATAAATCTTTTTAAAGTATTTATAGATCTTTTAAAAAGTTAAATTATTATTAAATTTTTTATAATTATTAATTTTTTAGTATTAATTTAACTTTAGAAATTAACTAATA
>JAOWMA010000401.1:0-40457 GCA_025962755.1 Colletotrichum tropicicola
AATAGGTATTTTTTTAGTAATAATATAAAAGTTAAGACCTTTTCTATTTTACTTATAAAAAGAATTAATATTCTAAGTATATATAAAAAAAATTAAAGTTTATAATATTAATAATAGAGTAAAGATATTAAACTTAAGTGTTTTTAGAGACTTTAGTATAGGGGGCTTAGGGGTAGTTTATAGTTTAGGTGTCTAATAATACCTTTTAACTATAAAATAACTATTTAATAATAATTTTAGTAAGTAAGTCTCCAAAAAAAAAGACTATTATTATATTAGTTAAGTTTACTAATAAAACCTTTAGAGTACTATTAATAATATTAATTAGAGTATTACTAACTTTATAATAATTATTATATATTATTTAAGTAATTATAAGGGAAAAATAAAAGATATATAGTTAGACCCTAAATAAACTTCTTAAGTAAAAGTTAATTTAAATAGAGTTATTTATTTTAACTCTATAGAGACTAAATAGATAATTTTTCTAATTTATATCTTATTAAATAAAAACTTAATTAATTACTTTTTTATTAGAGAATAAAAAAAAGATAATTATAAAATAATTATAAAAAGTAAAGTAATTAAAGAGAGAATACTAAGTAACTTTTAGGGCTTTAGAGTTATAGAATTATTTTAAATAGGTAAATAAGTTAGTTTATTTATAAGAGAGTAAGGGGGCTAGTGTGTTTTAGTAGTATTAAGGTTCTTAGTAAGACAGAGTGGCCCCTACTAACAGTGGGTACTAGAAAAAATAAATTGGAGGAGAAGTTGAGACACGGCAATGCACATGGCGTAGTACTGAATCGCGTAGAAAAAAGGGGTCTTTGTCCGGGTTGCTCAGGAGAACCAGGAACCAGCGAAGCATAGGCAACTCTACGAGTACGGGCTAGTAATCCTATCAGACGAGAAGCATGTCATTAATGAAATTTGCTTTCCAGTCCAAAGCCCATGGACATATTTCTCACTTCTTGTCGTATTTGCTCTTCTGGCTTACTAACTAACTGGGCCATGCGGAGTCATGACAACTCCACCTTCAGCCGGGAATTCCGATTGTTTACCTCGGCTTTGCCGGCAACGTCACACCGAGCGAGTAGGGCCGAAAACAAATTTGTTGGCTGTCACAAAATGGCCGATCAAGACGACATCAACGATCAATCACAGCAAAGAAGCTTGATGAAAGCTGCGGCGAGACCCGCAAAAAGAGTTTCCAGTTCTACCAAAACCAATCTCGTAACTAGAACAAAACAAAACAACTCCCAAACAGGACCCCCTGCAGCGGTGCCCGCTTCACTTGGTGTCCACCGGCCCCTCGTTGAGCTTGTGCTTCTCGAACCGCCGCGCCGAGATGCCCAGCTCGAACATAACGTCCAGCTCCTCGAATGTCCTGCCCTTGGTGCCCGGCACGTCAAAGTAGAGCACGACCAGCATGAGGATACCCATGACGAAGAAGATCCATCCGATGTGGCCGCCCATGTTGAGCTGATCCGTGTTGAAGAGGTACGGGAGGATGATGGTCCAGATAGTGCTCACAATGGAGGAGAAGGCCACGCCGAGGCCCAGGGACTTGGCGCGGAGCTTCGAGGCCGAGACCTCGCCGGCAACGGCCATCGAGGCGCCGACGGCGGGACCGTATGAGATAGATGTGAAGATGAGCGCGACGCCGATGGCAAGAAGAGAGGCCTCCGTCTTGGGGAACGATGCGGCGATGCCCATGGCGAGGTAAAGAGCCACGCACGTCCCGATGCCGAAGAACATAAGGGGGCGGTGGCGGAACTTCATCATCAGGAACGCGTTGAGTATAGCAGAAATCACGCCCACAGCGATGCCAACTTGCACCAGCATGAGCACGGTATGGCTCTCGAGTCCCGTCTGGTTGAGGAAATAGGGGGCATTTGAGGAGAGCACCGCACCGACAACTTGAGGGATGTAGAAGCAGATGAGAATGATGCGCGTGCGGCGCCAGTTGGTGCCGCGGAAGCACTCCAAGAACGAGGCAGCCTCAGCGGCCAGTCGGCGCTCAGCTTCGACGTTGTCGATAATTTGACCCAAGCGGGCGTCAATGTTCTCGTGGGGTCCGGAGAGACGCTCGAGTGATCGGCGGGCCTGGTCGTGTTTGTTTTTGATGACCAACCAAGTCGGCGATTCGGGGAGGAACGGGAGGCCGATGGCGAGAATCGCGGGGAATGCCCACGCAGAGGCAAAGACGACACGGAATGCTGACTTGTCCATGATGGGGACGCGGGAGAAACTCGAAGAGATGGCAATGAGAAAGCCAAGGTTCTGCAGTACGTTAGAGACAATTCGACAACTAAGCCCATCTCAACCGGCGTTACTCGCCAACATGATCGTGTTGACCGAGAGAGCAATTCCTCTGATGGGGAGAGGTGCAATCTCGGAGACATATGTTTGAGTTGTGGTTGTGAACAGGCCAATCGAGAAACCAGTAACAATCTTCCCGCCCAGAAACTGAGCCGGAGTCTCTGATACGAAGCTGATGGCAATACCAGCGGAGGCGATGACAATAGCCATGGCAAGAACGGCACGACGACCGAACCAATCTTGGACATATCCTGCGGTAAACGAGCCGAAGAACATCATGGTGTTGTACATGGCGTTCCACGCCGATTGCCAGTACGCGGGGATGATGAGCTGTCCATTGACTTCAGACGCAAACGTCATTCTGTAGTGCGGGAATTGGTCAGTCTCGTTCCCACATTTAGATGCAGAGTCGACGACTACTCACTGAAATGCTGGCATAGCCAAGCAAACAGACAAGGCCAAGTTCTCATAACCAACCAGAGTTGAACCAACTGTTGACCCCTAAGTTAGAATTGATGACAACAACCATGGGACGAACACCTTACTGTTGGCGTACAGAGTCCATAGCGCATTCTTTGGGTTCTGACGGAGACATTGCATGGGGCTCATCTGGCGGTCCGCCTCGCGCAACGCATCTTCATTATGTGATACATCAATCTTGTCTCTCATGATGTCCTTGTGGACGTCGTCGCGGGGTGACTCCGTGATTCGGAGGTCGGTGCTTGACCTCGAGTTGCTGCCGTTGACGGAGATACTGTCGCCGACCGGTTCGGGGTGTGCCTTACGTGCCAGCGCAAATGCACAAGTGCTTTGGTTTGCCTTGAAGGGGATTGGATGTTCGGACGGAATGTCGGCGACTGGACTTTCCGATGAGATTTGGGCGTAATTTGGGAATGTCAGTCGATGTCGGAGAACTGTGATGATCCTGACTGAACCACCGGAGGGTTATATCAAAGTTCGCCGACTCGTACAGGGCCAGGTTGGCCTGCGACGCTGAGCCACCGGGATCGATCCGGGACTGCTGCGACCGGAGTTCCCGACTGCACCCCAGACTTTTCTCCAACACTGGGAGTGGCGGGGTCCCCGGATACTACTAACTGCATTCTGCATCGGCACTTTGCCCTGTCGAGGCTTGGTTTTCTGTCACGCTTGACACGTAGGTGTGCAGGTGATGGGTTTCCACCAGCCCGCAAAATGATTTTCATGTTGAGAACATTTCTCGATCGCTTGCTATTACACCGAGTGACTTGCAAATAGTGCGGATGACCCGGATACGAGTTGTGCAATGTTTTGGCTCACCATACTATATGGGTTACAAATTCAAAAATCAACTCGGAACCAATCACGACACAAAGCCGAACTATGTAAGCCAATTCGCTGCTTGATTGAGGTTATCAACCGTGGATATGAACGTCCCCTTTTCTCTCCATCTGTCCGGGCCGGATAGCTGGCACGGCAATTCATAACGGCCTATATTCAGATCCTGCTAGGACGGGCCTGATCCTGCTCACTTGATTAAACTCTCTAAGAAATCAAAGCCTTCCCGCTGAAGATTCCAAGTCTGGGATCCCACTTTCATCTTCGCAGCGAATGTATGCTCTTCTCCCGGAATCTCCCTCAAGTCAGACCGAACCCCCTTTTCTTGCAAAACCTTGAACAGGTCCCTGCTCAAATCGATGGACACCATAGTGTCCGCCTGACCGTGGACAATAAAGGTCGGAGGAAAGGAGGCGCTGATGTTCCGGATGGGATCGACCTCGTCCCAGTTCTTGGATGGAACAATAGTGTTCATGACGTTTCCATTGGCAATCTGCGTCATGGCAAAGGCCTGTCTCGGGTCATCAAAGTTCGGGGGCCCCGGGGCCTGGCCTTCCAGTGAGACGCCCCCAACGATGGGCACCGGATCCTCGTCAAAGACTTTGTTCAAGAACTCTTCAGAGAGGCCTTGAGGTAGCCTAGCAGCGACATGCGGTAGCTTTTGCGTCCAGAACGCATGGGTGAAGTTGCTAGGCCCATACATGTCGTAGATTCCCGCAACGGGACGAGGAACTCCAAACCCCTGTTTTGGTTCGCCTCGTCAGCTTTTGCTCTCTCACAGCTCAAAGAACTTTGTGAATGAAACCATCATGCCCTGGCGTGACTTACCAAACTCAGTGCGAGAGTACCGCCAGATGACGTTCCAAACGCAAACACGTGGTCAGTGTCGACCGAGTACGACCCATTGGCTCTGGCATCAACAACTCCCTGGAGACTACCATTGTACACCCAGGCAAGAAGATCACGACAATCCTGCATTGGCCCGTCGAGGAGAGTGACTTGAGGGCAGAGTCGATGGTTCGGTGCCAGTACTATCCATCCTCTGTTGAGACAATCATCTATTTGGTCTCTGTTCACCATCTTGGATGAGCCGAGCATGAAAGCGCCTCCATGGATATTGATCACTGTCATTCAAGTCTACATTAGTCCGAAGTTACTCCATGCGGGTTGCGCAAGGGCTGTAATGGGTCTCTCATACCAACCGGGTGAGTTGCCTTGGCTTCCGCAGGCGGGGGCAGGTAGACGTCCACATCGATTTCCTGCTGGCCTATGGTCTTGTAGACCGCTCGGAAGGGGGGCTGGCTCGTCATGTTGGCTGTCCTTGGCTATCGAATGGGGTCCTTTCTGCAAAGAGAAACGTAGAGTGCACTTCAGGACAAAAGTCCGGGGTAAAGACGTGGCGGGGACTACCTAGATAGCTGGACAAGAACTGGGAGGTGGAGTTCGCTCGAACTCACTCCGAGCCGGCATTCCGGGGTGTGGAGTCGTGGCAAGCTGAGATAGATCGAGTCGACGGAATTTCCGAGGGGATTTCCGAACCGACGTTTGAAGACCGCAAAGGCCATGTGGTCCCGGCCGGCAGCACCAAATAACTCGGTTCTAGTGTCGTTGAAGTGCGGGGAAACGACGCTCTAAAAAAGGCCGGAGAAGCGCCCACATCGGTGAGTCTTTTGACAACTTGTGGTCACTCAAACCCCTCAACTCCAAGTCACACGTGCAAATCAGCATCAAGCTCTTTACACCCCACACACTTCTCCAACTCCAGAAAGGTCCTTTTGCCCTGATTGCTCGAAACAGTTGTCCAAAATGAGCATTCCGGTCCACTCCACCCCCCCTGATGCCAGGACGAGCTACATCATCGACCAGCTCGAGGGCGAGCGTATCACAATCCCCGGAAGCAAGGGTGTCTTCAGAATTCTTGCCTCTTCAAAACAGACAAATGGCGGTATCGCTGTGTTCTCCAGCGGTGCCGTTCTATCTGACGCGCCTGGCTTTCACTGGCACGCTGAGGCCCATGATGTCTTCCTCGTGACCAAGGGCTACCTGAAGCTATGGAACGGCGACAAGTGTAGAATCATGGGGTCTGGCGACTTTGCCTACGTTCCTCCTGTAAGCTCCTAGGATTTGAATTCTAACTTGTGAGTTGTCGAGACTAATCCCCGGACAGAAAGTTATTCACAACCCCGAGCTGCTCGGCCCTCATACTGAGACTCTCGGCTTGGTCGCCCCCGGCGACTGGGTTGACTTCTTCCGCTACGTCGGAGAGACCTACAAGGGTGTTATCGTCCCCGAAAACGACAACCACGACCTGCGCAGCCTGCTGATCCCCAAGGTCATGGCCGCAAAGGACCGTTTTGACGTCCACTTTGAGCGCGACTACACGCCGCCCGAGGTCGCGGAATGGCAAGAGTCGGAAAACGTGCTGCCAGCGCCACTGGAGCCATACTTCCTCCGCGCCAACACGGGGCCTCGGTGGATTCTCGGCGGCGTGCTGTCCCGACCTTTTATCAACGCTTCGCAGTGCAGCGGCAAGTTTTCGATTACCAGCCTCGAGTCTTCGAAGCTGTATGACAACTCTCCGCTGGCTCGGTGGCTAACGTTCCCTACGGTTGACCACTGCTTCTGCGTCCAGGAGGGCGTGTTGAAGGTCAAGTTGAAGGAGTCGGGGACTTGGACAGAGGTCAGGGAGGGCCAGACGCTTCTAGTTTCTGCAGGGCAGGCATTTGCCTTGGACTTTGGCACCCGTTTCGTGAAGGCTATTACGTTTACTAATGGTCCTGGCATTGAGAATTTGATCCAGACTGCGGGCGAGCCATACTCTAGTTTCGTGTTGCCGGAAGAGAGCGTTGCGTGGAAAGAAGAAAGCATTCAGGACGCGGCAAAGAGCTTAGGTCTTGTTACCGAAGCGCTATGATTTGTGATTGATTGATTAGCCATGAAAATAAGAAAGAATTTATGGAATAACGTTAATGTGACCACTTGCGGATCTTTTCTAAGAGTAAAATGGTCCTGGGTGTGAGTGATAATAGAGTGAGGTGACATATGCAGCCAAGGTGGGCAGTCATTTAGCTGCAACGCAAACTTGGTTCTACGGTCTACTTGACGAGATATGGATTACATACTCAACCTGTTTCACGATAAAATAAGTGTGCTTTTGTCTCGCCGCCCAATTTGGTATCCACTCTTTAGTCCAACTTGGTGAAAGCACTCGACCTTGGTAACAGGTAGTTGAATCTCAGACCCTCCCCTAGCACCAAGGACTTTTGAGCCTGCCATTAGACCAAACACTATTAACAATGTCATAAAAACTTTAGTGCATGACTTGCAATTATCGGGGAAGTAGAACGTGAGCTTAATGAGCCAGTATGATACTCAACCCGCAAGATGTCTCAACATGAGCCAGATGAGAAGTTCCAAACTGCCCGGCTTACTTTGCCTCGCTATAACTACGCCAAGGGAACAAGAAAGTCTAACTACCCATTCTCTGCGGCTATATGATGATGTCGAGAAGGTCTTCTCGTGTCTATCAGAAATTCCTCTAGATGACGGCTAGCGAGGGGAAGAGTCACCGTCCGCTCCCTTCCGTTATTCGGGTATCAAAGCACCGTTTTAAATAGTTTAACACGCAAAATTGTAAAGTTCAGAATGCAGGTGGGCTTAAATTGGAAATCTCTACTATCAAAAACACGGCTATCGAGACAAGGGCTATTTAGGTTCCCGAGGCGGTTCGGCCTAGACTATAATAACGTGCTCCGAAACCCAAAATCAAGATGTACATTCTGAGGTTTAGGACAGCCCTGAATATACTGCCTTACGCAATTTTGCTGGAGTTTCATGATACGTGACGCAGTGTGTATGATCAGGAACTTCCATCACAACATGTTCGCCGACCTGAACATGCACATTTTACTGGCTGTAATGCTCTGTACTAAGACATCGCAGCTTTTGTAATACTCTTCGACCGGATCTTAGTTTTCTTCTACTGAATATTGTCAACATGAGGCTGCCGTTCGTGGGATCAACTGAAATTGAAAAGGGCATGTTGCTGGTTCTCTGCCGTTCAGGTGGTGTAGTGGGAACACCCAATCTATCAAAATTATGCGAGCCGGATGACAAGATAAGAATAGTACCCAAAACACTTCTTTTAGATTCGACAGCTTTGGTCCAGGTTGGTAATGACATAGAAGAAATGGCAGATTCTGTGTTTGCCGTGGAACACATTCACCGCTCCTTGGTCAGCTGCCCTGAGACCGAACCTTATCTCCGGAAGGGATCCGTGTGTCCGTAACCTGGGCTACTTTGTTCTTAACAAAGGGTACTTTAAACTCCAACTCCAACTGGGCTGTCTTGTATTGCATGTTTTCGAGTCTGTTGCAGACTTCTTGAATCCTTTTCTGCAGTAAAGTCGTCTGCACTGTCGTATTCGACATGGCCAAAACAGAGACATCGTCAGGCGAGACTGAGTGCTGGGGCTGCGTCCATCTTCGCAGCCTCTCGACAATTGGCCCGAAACGAATCTTTTCATCCTCGATACGGTCTCTCAGCTCCTTTGCATCGGAGCCTTTTCTCCTCAAAACTTTGACGATTTTCTTGTAGTGACCCTCAATTTCGATTACCGCCGTTTTGATGTCCCTTGATTGCTCTTCTGTTATCGCGGAGCCCAGTTGCAGGAGGGGAGCGGAATCAATGATTCCATCTTGGTTCTCTTCGAAGGACACAACGGATCCAAAGAAAAATCGTAGCCCTGCAGATGTTGGCTCTTCGGATTGGGCTGGAAGGCGTCCGAGAACGTAATAGACGTCTCCGTTGAACTGAATGGAGTTATGGTTTGACTGGTTACCAGTCGCCATTGTCAGATTGTGATTGACATGATCTTCGCTTCAGGGCCGTCGGAAGCAGATGTCCTGAGAATGACGGAAGGTCCATGTCTGTAAATAGAGGGGGAAACCTTTGAGACTCTGAGCCGCAAGATCGACCATCTGTGCAGAAATCTCCCCTGATCAGGCTGTAAAAGTTGGTTTACTCTTCTTCAGATAGTGTGATGACACCCTCACCTTGTTTTAGATAGCGGTGCCTCACATCACTGACAAGAACAGAAATTGGCGTTGGCATCAGATCATTTTTTTATGTATTGATCACGTGCATTGCATTGCATATGCATCGTCTTGTCTTTGCATGGCACACTGTGCAGAAGACGTGCTGCATCGTCTGCCTGGTGACAATCCAATATGACCACCTGCTTGGACTTGGGAGAGTTATTTGACAACATATACCTGCTCAAGACCTCGAAAAAAAGCCAATCGGCCCGTCAAGACATGTGGCTTCAGGCTGTGATCACGCGTTTAGTATCTCATTCCCTGACTGGTGCCACGCAAGCACGATTCCAAGCAACTTATCATGGCCATTGACGGAATGAGGCTGTCCTAGGCCTCCATTTCCTGCAGCGGGTAAATGGCCCAGTCTCTTGGCAGAAATTTGTCAGTAGCAGAAGTCTCTTTAAAAGACGAGCCGAGAACAGATTGATGATCAACATAGCCATAGATGTACCTTCGTTAACACCACTTGTCACTGAGCCCTGGGTCACCTTCCGCAAGCCCCTCTTGGTCTTCACCCGTTGTAGAAACTGGGGCAAACAATATGGTAGACTCTACATCATGTCTATTTGATATCTCACTCTGCAAGAAAGCTAACACTCTCTCAATTTGCAGGCTGAAGCTGTAGGTATAGCAACGGCAGCTAGCACAGCCATCGAGCAAGCGTTCACATTCGTACAAAGAGTGCAAAGTGCGATTGATCTTCATAGAGATGAGGACGCAAACCTAAAGATCATCTCAATAGACCTAGCCAATACAATGCAGGTGATTGAGCTTGTACGCAAACAGGAGGCCCTGAACACCAAGTCTGTGCTTACTGCTGTCGCCGGCATCGAAAAATTGGCGGCGCGCCTCCTCGCTCACGTGTCAGAAGTCGAGGAAAGGCTCAAAGAAGGGTCGAAAATTCGTCAGCTAATTCACCAGTTCATGAAGGGTCCTGGTGAATGGGAGAAGATGGCCACCATGGTTGCCAACCTCACGGCAGCCAAAACGACGCTGAGCCTGCACGTCCAGATGGCCCATGTGGGGATCTCAGTCATCAAGGACGGAGATATGGAGGGCTACGTTATTGACACCAATGTCCTAAAGAAGGTCAACCAGGCCGTAGAGACGAAGCTGGGAAAGGGGGAAGGCTTGAAAATCACCACGATTTTCATATGCAAGACGGCAGATGGTGACGACCCCCGTTTCTCTCCAGCCCCTAGCTACGTGGACTGACTCTCAATACCTAGACGATGGCAAGATCCACTTGACGAAGGAGGAACTTGACTCTCTTCCTTTTGCTGGCCCGGACGATTGGATGGGAAGTCCAGCTCGTAGGTTCATCCGGGTACATCGTAGCCTCAATTTCTGACACCACACCAGTGACGGTGACCGTCCTGGACAATCGCACGCACGACCAAGCTCTTCAACTTAACCACTTGATTGGCGAAGAGACATGGGACCAATTAAGGCAAAATCTCATCATCCAGAATAACGAAGCCCGTGATATGAGCATCCAGGTCAATGCTCCAACGACCCATTCGGTCTTCGACAAGCTGTTGGGAGCTAGAGCACATGGTATCAACGCACGATACGGCGGAAATCAATCGGTGCCCTGGCCACAGCCACCTCCAATGCTTGCTGGCCCCTACCCACCAACGATGTGGTCGCAGTGGCAACAAGCTGCTCCTCCATTGGCGGCAGGACCACAACCAGCACAGCGAGACCAACAGACGACGCCGTACGCTGGACAATGGCCGCAACACTTCTACGCGCTTTCACAGGGCGCTCAAAGGCCTTGGGGACCGCCTTCGGGGCCGCAGGCAGAGACTCGCAAGGAGTGATCTACCAATCGATGGATGCCCGAAAGCAGGGGGGGATAACAGTGTGTATGCAATGTAGTTTCATGTTGTTGACTGGGAGGTGGAGGTCGAATGTAATTGAAAGAAAGCTGTCTGGGCTACCTTATGTCTAGAACCTTAGTAGTTTTAATAGGCCCGTTTAGTACCTGTTTATTGAAGAGTATCCCTCTTCTGTCGCGGCCATAGCGAAGTGAAGCCACAATATTTGAGTACAAAAAAGAAAAAAAGAAACAACAGGAAAAACAGGAAAAACACTGTATCAAAGCTCAACCAGCAATCGATAGAAATCATCACCGGTGCCGTCTTAATAACTAAAGATTCTGTGGCGACGCGAATAGCATTTTTGCATTTGATACCCGCTATGAAGCCGCATTTCTGTCACTCGTTGAACTACCATGCCGTTTTTGGTCCTGACATCAGGAGGTGTCTCCCCAGAACTTGAGCCATCAGTGAAGTAGCGAGAGCTCTCTGCTTCAATAAGAGCGCCGAGCGTTTTAGTGGCAGGCTTGCAATCATCTGGTGCAACATGAACATGAAGAAGGACACGAATGATGTCATTCTGCTCTGGGTAGGTAATGAAACACGTCGTCGACATTGACATTATTAGGGTACAGACGATGAGAACCTACATCACCCTCCCTGAAAGATTGTAACACTTCCACTTCTGTAAAATTTTACAATGTTCAGTTAGAATCCCCAGTCTCTCGCAGGAAAAAGCAATTTTGTCTGCAGTTGAGATCTGTCGGTGGCTCAGTACTCAGAACTATTACTGTACTAACAGGTTCGAAGTACCTTACAATTATTCAGGGGTATTGTACAGACGTTTCTCACACGTACATCCAGTCCCGGCTGGCATCTCGAAGCGAGCAGCCCCCTCTTGCGGAGCTATTAGCCCCGCAAGATAACTTAGACTTTCTCGAGTCATGTTGTCGGGCTGAGTCCGGCTCTCCTCCCCGCAAGATTCCCTTTTCTTACTAGCAGGGAATGTGCCGGTTGCCAGATGATTTTATTGTGGTGCCCCCAATGTCCAATCATCCTCGCTTAGACTTCGCTGACCTTCCCATTGGGCTTTTCCATCTCACTCGATCAGATCGCTGTGCTGGAGGAAGCCACTTCTCGCGACTCTTTGATGTGTAGTTCAATCGTTTCAATTATCTCATTCATGGCATACTCAGCTAGACTATCGCCAATAATCCCGTTCCGGAGTGGCAAGCGACATACTCAAACTGCTGCTGCTCCGGCTTCAGCACCAGCACCTCGTGGAATAGCCGCAGAGAAACATTGTTGTCAAGCTTCTTCGCGTACTGCAGGAAGCCACCAAAAATCTCCAAGTGTGTTGAATGTTCCTTGGCCCAGCCCTCGAGCGAGGCAAGGTCGTCGAAGAAGGCCAGCCCAAACGTGCGGTCCTTGTCCGCCTTGCCCGTCGCAGGGTCGACCAGGTCCATGAACCGGCAGCTGTGGCAGCCCACCTCGGCGCCCTGGTCACGGAGGAAATCCATGCCCTTGATCAGCACAGGGTGCATCGTCGACAGGTAGAGCTCGCGCTCCTCGGGCAGGGTCGCGGACCAGTCCTGGCCGGAGCGGATAACGGCGAGGTTCTGCTTGCCGGAGACGCGCACTCTCCGCGGCGCCGGCACGCCGTTGCCGTTCGTTGTTCCGTTCGTCGCCGCTCGCGCAACCTTCTCTCCTACAAGCTCGTCGTTCTGAGCAGCCGCCATCCTGTCGCGCATGCTGCCCCAGTAGACGTGCTCCTTGATGGGACCAATCACGCAGTCTCTCATGTGGGCAGCACCCTCGGGGACTTCGTTGTTGGAAAAGACTGTCTCGAAGCGATCCACCGTCGGGAGGAAGATCTCGAGGAACCAGCCGTGACTCTCTGCTTGGGGGTCGAGCGACTCCCACCACGCCTGAAAACCCGAGGCCGCAGTCCATGTCTCGTATGCCGCCTTGCTGGGCCAGTAGGCCAGATGGGCAATGTTGTAGTATCCACGGTTATCGGTGACGGCCGCCCACTCCGCAAACTGAGGGCGAGCAGCGGCCTCGACGGCCTTGGAAGTGGTAAACTGCGTCAGCCGTGCGACGGCATCTCCGTCAGCCGCGGCCTCGGAAGCATACTGCGCACCGATGACGGCAAAGACGAGGTCTTTTGTCTCCTTGGGGAAGCCAGCGCTGTATGCTGGGAAGGGAGGCTGAAAGTTGGGAGGCGTCTTGGCGGCGAGCCTTCGGGGGCACTGGAGGTGTTCTGCGATGGCGGAGACGAGCATCTTGTAATACGTGATATGGGATTGGCGGCGGGGACACGACGAGTCGTGCCGGGCCAGAAGGTGCTCGGGGGGTTTTGCGGTTTTAAGCCACACGAAAGTTGCAAGGACCGGAGCTGTACCGCGAAGACAAGGCCCCTCGTTGGTACATGTGGTTGCTGGTTGTGGGCGGGCAGTGCGATATGGCCAACGCGGCCGCCGCGAGATGGATATGCAGGGGTCTGGAGGAGAAGAGCTCAAGCGAATGTCGTCTTTCGACATGGGCTTTACCCTTCTTGTAGACACCCTTGCCCTTGGCAGCTGGGCTTCACTTCCAACTTTGGAGTGGTTTCGAACAGTGGCTTCATCATGAGATGAACAGCTCGGAGGAGCCGAGTAGTCACCATATGTTGATTATGATGGCAGATGTCTTATCTCGAGCAAACGGCTTTGAGTGCCGTTGGTTAGTACACAACGCTTACGATAAGAGAGATTGAACTAGACAAAAGGATGAGCCTCCCCGGACACTGACTTGGAGCTAGGAAAATGACGGCGTGCGGGTTCAAAAGTCCGCATCGGGAAGTCAAGCCAGCGGTTTTCAACAGATGACACTCGCACTAACCTTTGACTGCGCGTCATGTCTTGGGGAGCATCAAAAAGGGGCCCTCGCAGGGATGGCATACCAGTGCACACCCGACCAGTGTCCCACCGAAGAGAGACAACTCCCCACCGGATGAGTGGGCAGAAGAACGCTTTCCTGGTCGTCGAATCTGGTACGAGCACGTAAAGATCCCAAAATTGCAACCACCGACTCCAGCACCGGCCAGGATCTCTCCTTTTCACGATCCAGGTACGGATGAAGAATGGCGTACGACCCCCTTTGCAAAGCGGGTTGTCGGAATGCAACTCAAGGTCTCAAATGGCACCATGGAAGAGTCCCAATCTGACCCCTTGCCGGCCTTTTGGAAGGATTATTCTGATTTCGGCAATGAGCGTCCCAGGGCAGCACGGGATCGGAACCCGAGAAAAATTTTGTATAATTCATGCTTGGGCCCCAACGAGCTGTTGGGTGTAAAAAGGGGAGGCCGGCCACATCCATGAGTTCGAAGAGGGGGCAACTTTGCGGACAAGAAACCACCGCAACTGCATACTAGCGTCACCCCACCACCACCCTTCCAACATGGCGACACCGTTCCAGGTCGAGGCATGGACCGAGTACGCCATCGGTCTTCTTGTGCTTCTCGTTCGCATTATCTATCGGACGACCATTATCGGGACCAACTGGGAGGGGGATGATTACTTTGCCGTCCTTGCGGTGTTCTTCTGGACGGTATGCGGAGGGTCCTTGGCCGCTTTGAAGCCGGATGTTTTGGGCTGACTCTTTGGTTGCAGGGAGAGTTGGTGATGTTAGAGTTGATCGGTGAGAGATCTCTTGAACCCATTCATTGACAGTGGTTCTCTGTTAGCCCAAGGTCTAACTTTAATTGCCTGCAGGACAATATGGAAGCATCACCGGAATGAACGATGAACTCGCTTTGACGCTTTCCGACAAGCAAATCGAACGCATCGTCATCGGCTCCAAGTGTTTACTCGCAGGATGGATTCTATACGTTACCCTCATCTGGTGCTTGAAGGCATGCATGCTCTTCCTGTACCGAAGACTCACGTAAGACTTTGTAGTTGATTGGCCGCTACGAGGTGATTGCTGACATTTCTATCTTCTTATTGCAGACTCAACCTTCAGCAGAAGAAGATGGTCCTGATCACGGCCTGCACCTGCGTACTCCTCTATCTCGCCACAATCATTGTGATCTTGACACGATGCATGCCGTTCCACGCGAATTGGCAGGTCTATCCTTATCCGGGTGGTTTGTTCTCTAAGTTCCGACTCTACCTACGGTGGTAGTTGCTTACTTGCACTTAGATGCCTGCGCTCTGAACATCCCCAACTACATAGCACTCGCTATTACGAATGTCACGTATGTTGCCAGAACAGGGACCCAAAAGTATCAAAACTAACTCTACAAAAGAACGGATCTGATGATTCTGTACATCCCACTGCCTTTGCTTTGGTCTGTGCAAATGCCACTGGCACGGTAAGTGAATGATCAGCCATTGACACGTACAGCAGTAACTAACTGACTTGTTGCAGCAAAATCATCTGCTCTCTCTGGCTCTGCACGGGAGTCTTCATCATCATCGCCACGCTCCTGAGATGCATCCTCTGCCTGCAGGACGCAGAGTCCATTAACCTAGGAACGATCTGGTCCATTAGAGAAACAGTAAGTGTGACCCCGACCCACGCACCTCACGCAATCTCCAGCCCCCCTTATTTGCCGCATCCCAGCCGAACCTTAGAACTGTCGGGGCCCCTGAGCGAACTAACCTGTTTCTTTCCTACCCCGGTAGTTCGTCGGAATCCTGGCCGTCAATGCCCCGGTCCTGGGCCCCTGGATTGCCAAAAACGCCTCGGCGGTGCGTTCGCGTACCTCCAAGAACCGCTCCAAGACGGGCGGTCAGGAGTCGGCCAACCACATTGTCACGATTGGCGCGAAGGAGAGCACGCACCGCCTCGACCGGCTCACCAAGGACGGCCGCGTGCGCAAGGGCACGGGCTGGACCGAGATTGACAACGACAGTGAGGAGCGCATCATGAAGACGCAGAACGACGTGTCTGTGTCTTCGAAGCGTTCGGACGAGGAGATTGGCGACACCGCTAATAGGATCCATGTCAAGACGACCTTCCAGGTCACCGGTTGACCAGAAGGACGCTTATAAGAACAGAAACGTGGATGTAACACAATGTACCTAGTAATCTGTGTAATGTACGGTAGACGATTGGATGTTCATCTAGATAGACGGGTCAAGCTGTCATGTTGGTGGCGGTGTGGTTCAGCATCACGCCAACTGGCTCCTCGTAATACTACGCCGTACATGGCAACTGCAACTGAACTGTGCATTAGTTTCAAACTTGAGGTGATTGCTGGGTGGACTCTTTTGGTCTCTGGATGTGATTTGTCGCCTTCTGCTGTCAACACGTAACAAGTATGCGAAGAACAAAAGATCTCGAGTCAAGATAAGCACGTGTTGGCAAGCTGAGCCAACAGTAGCTCTCGGCCTGTCACCCGGAAGTGGCCCCGGATAGCCGTAGACGGGGCCGACAGGGTCGATACAAGACATGGAAGTGAAACGCTGCAGAAGGAGTTGGAAATCGACGAGATAGCTAACTATAGTCGGGGCACAACCGAACGGGATGCCATTAGAGGAAGGAGTAAGGTCGGCAGATGCGAGCGGCCCACCCCGTGGGACTGCGGAGGGTTCCACCCCGCAAGCCCGCAACGCGTTTGATTGGGCAGACCTCAACAACACCTCGTCCTTGTAGGATTACTCGTGGACTCGACTTGGTATTGCGCTTCATGTTGGGCATCCTCGTTCTGTCCATGAGTAATCTCCCTTGCCGACATCCTACTGAGAGTTCGAAATTCAGAAGGGTACAGACCGGTACAGCGGTTTTGGCGCGGTTCACTGAATCGTGTCGAGCGCCCAGAGCGGACCAAAATCTTTCTTGAACTGGGATTCTGAAGGGTCCCGTACCCGTGCTCAGACATTAACAATGCTTGACTCATCGCGGCCTTCCTACTTATGGCTTCCAAGCCCTCACCTCGAGCGGGAAGGGCCCATCACCGCTCGTCATCCGGGCTCAGTTAACGGCAAGCGTCCGAACACCTCGCTACCAGAAAGACCGGCTGGAGCCCCTGAGGCTGGACCATGGATCGAAACTAGTACCCACGACGACGAATCCATAGAGAGCTTCGATCTCCTGAGCTGAACTATCCGTGGAACTCTGCGAGCGACAAGGGATCAACTCGAGACAACCCCGACTGGTCTGGCCTCGAAGGGATCACGAAACCGACGACAAGTTGTACAAACGTCTACTACCCGTATCACCGAAACCAGTATAATACGGAAACCACTCTCGCATTCGATTGTCGCAAAGTCCTAGGCCCGCTGATATATACGCACCTTACACAGCTCAAGGAAGGCCATGATTGAAGACGAAAGCAGTTTGGCCCCCGAGTACGATGTGGCGATTTGAGAAAGCAGGAGAAAGAGGCTGAACAAGCCCAACTCGGAGGATACAAACAGAGGGAAGCCCGTAAAAGAACCACCACGGACGAAACGAAGACATAGACGCCAGAGAATCGATGGACGAATTCAGCGCAACCCAGAGTACACTCGCGAATCGCGGCGGTAAGTCCACGGGTGAGACTGCCTTAGTTGGTGATCTTCCCATTGAGCCCACAGTAGCTTGACATTTGTTCACGACCTTCCTTGTGACCCAACCATTACTAGAGGTTCTCTTGGTCAGGCAACCAGTCAAGATGGATACCTGTACTGATGGTACGGTCTCTTCGGCGTGCCAAGTCTCCCATCGCCGTTCTCACAAGCAGTCAGTGAGCTTGCAATCGTGTTGCCGAAACTTCCCAAATCTCTTCCAGGGAAAGTTTCATACTCCGTAACTTGTGAACCCAATTCATGATCTAGCGTAGGGACTCTGAATGATCTAGCTGGGCCTGTCTTGGTGATCCGATGATAAATACTCTTACATCATTCAGGCACCCACCAGTTCGAATCCCCAAAGTTTTCAACTATCTCCCTCAATCCAGGACGAGTTCTTGTCAGCAATTACACGGGTCACTGGCTTGGCTTGAACTCAAATTGAGTGGCTTTGCAACGCCGTGAGTCCACCAAAGTGCTGAACTTGCAGCCAACCCTCGAAACAAATCCGTTTGCCTACTTACAGCTCGTTTAGGCACTTTTTCTATGAAGAGTTGAGCCAACTTAAAGAATGTGTCACTTGCATTTATCATACATGTGAGATGTTGGAATATTACTTCTACACAACTCCACGGCTTCGAAAGCCATCTTTACAAGGCCCGTAATGACCGGAGACCAAATGAGAGCACCCGTGTGAATTATTGCTAAGGTAGCGAGTGTTTTTGCAACGAGTGAAAGTCTTCTGAGCCTCAGCCCTCTGCGGCCGGAGTCGCGGGCGGGGCCGCTCCGGGAGCCGGCGCCGGTGTGGCCGGCTGTTCGGCAGGTGGGGGCTGGGCGGCCGGCGGTGCCTCCGCCGGCGGAGGAGCAGCTTGTTGCTGTCCACCGTTGCCCTTGCCCTTTCCTTGTCTGCGGTCACCGCCGGGGCTGATGTTGATACCTGAACAGGGTTAGAATACAACACCTTCGCAGGGGGACATGACTACTCCTCACCAGACTTGCCGCCGACAGAGGTACTGCCGTCACTGCCCTTGGTGATGCCGAGGTTGCCGCCAACTACATGCATGATCAGCCATCTGAAGCCGTGGAAGTTCGACGGATAGAGCTTACCGTTCTGGACCTGACCGTCAGCCCCTACAGTGATACCGGCGTTGTCCTTGAACTGCTCCGACTCCTGCACGGCCTTGGGCTGGCCACCTTCGGCCGCCGGCTTCGCGGCCTCGCCCGCTTGTCCCGGGTGAGCAACCTGTCCTTCA
Organism: Colletotrichum tropicicola; assembly: GCA_025962755.1. NCBI lineage: Eukaryota > Fungi > Ascomycota > Sordariomycetes > Glomerellales > Glomerellaceae > Colletotrichum > Colletotrichum tropicicola. The sequence goes on from JAOWMA010000401.1 coordinate 18,348, forward strand.
CCCGCAGGCCTGGCACCTTCGGCTCCGTTGCCCTTCCCCTTGCCCTGGCGCTGTGCCTCCTTCGCAGCCTCCTTCGCCTTCGCCGCCTCGCCCGGGTTCGCCCCGAGACCCTGCTCAGCCTTCGCCGCCTCACCGGGGTTGGCGCCCGGTCCGCCTTCCCCCTTCCCCTTCCCCTTGCCAGCCCTCTGTCCCTCTCCGGCAGCTGCTCCGCCGGCGCCCTGGCCGGCGTTGGCGGTACCGTTCTTCTTGCCCTGGTTGGCCGCGTTCAGGAACGCATCGAGGGCGCTGTTGCCCGTCCCCCCGGCCGGCTTGTTGCCGCCGAGCTGGAGCCCTCCGATGGACAAGCCGCCATTACCCTGGGCCGTCTGGTTCCCCGCGGCGGCGCCCTGACCGTTGCCCTTGCCCTTGCCGTTCCCTCCGAGCTGCAGACCGCCCGCACCGCCGATGTTGATGCCGCCGCCCTCGAAGCTGATTTGCCTCTTGGCGACGGTAGGCTTCTCGACTTCCGGCCTGACGAGTGCTGCGGCGCGGCTGGCGGCGCTACCCTATAGTATCAAACACGTGTTAGCGAATGCTCACGGGTTCGACCACGTATGGGGGTGATCATTTCTAGGCGGTGTTTGAGTGGCGCAGGGTGACTTACAGAGAACATCTTCAACTGGCTTTCTTGGCGATCGCAAAGCCCCCCTTCGCCAAGCGCCAAGAGGGCGATGGCAACCAGAGGAGAGAAACGCATTATTGCCCCGGGCGAATCAGACTTGTTCAGAATGAGAGTAGGTTTCTAAAAGGTGATGTAATAGGGGCTGCGCAGCAGCAAAGAAGCGAAGCGAACCGAAAGGAAAAGATTACTAAAGGAACAAAAGACGAAGCATCAAGCTCCGGTGCAGCCAACGAAAAAGAAGAGAATGAGAGACGAGAAGAGAAGACGATGACCGAGCCGGCCGCCGGAGACGAGATGAAGTGATGAACAGTCCGGGGAAAAAGAGAGGGAACCGGCGACTCAGTCCCACATATTACCTGGGGAAACGGGATATGGAATCAGACGTCGTCAGAAGTGTGCGCTTGCCAGGCGGGAACATGTTCTACGCCTTCTCGTCTCTGCCTTGGGCTGACGTGGACGTGAATCCGGGCCGGAGCAGCGTGACATTGAGGTGCCACGAGCCGCATGAGGTGCCTCGCGGCGCCTTCGCAGCGGGGGGGTCCCTGGTGTTGAGGCTCTCACGATCTAGACTCTGTCCTCATTTGGTCCTGGGTTGAGGTTCCCTCCCTCTCCAAACCCAGCAGGTTGGATCGGCAGAGTCTCAAGCTAAAATAACATAGTAGTTTGTTTAGCCCGAGAAGAAGGAAAAAAAAGGGTTGTAAAACGCACGTCAACACAAGAGCCAAGAGACAAACAAGTCGCAAATAGCCCGGCGCGCATGACATGAATCGGTTTTGGGTGAGATCGGACGGCGCCGCAAGTGGCTCGTCTGGAGTTTCCTGCTACCGCCTCCACCATCTCGGCACGGCTTGGCGTCACGGAGCTGCGGCAGCGCGGGCTATTATCGGGGTTGCCGGGGTTGCTTGTGTTTACTGTTGTGTTCCTTTTTTCTTGCAACTCTTCGAGACGTTCTTATTCCAGGGACGGCGGGTCATGTTTGGGGGAAAATGTCACCCATCCAATTGATTCATTATCTTGTTCTCCTCTCTCCTTCTTCCTTGCTTTCTCTCTTTGGCGTCATGAGACCGTTAGACATTACGATGCGAGTAAAGAACGCGCGCGCGTACGGTATTAAGAGAACAGAATATGAAGGACACCAGGGGGGGCCTGTGGGAAAGGGCTTCATGAGGGGGTATTGAAGTGATCTCAGGATCGGCCACACTTCCGCCACACACACACCCCCATGCTCGTTCTCAAGTCTTCCCGCCACAATGTAACACCAAGCCGTCGTCCCCATCCAAGAAGGTTTTTTTTTTTCTTGCCCTGGGAAAAGGCAAACAAAAGAGAAATAAGTAGACATCCTTCCCTCCCCAAACATCCGCTCCGGGTTGTCAGTTGTGTTTCGCCACAGTTCACGTGAAGACGTTTGTCGTTGTTGTTGTCGTGGTTGTTGAGGCTCCGGGGAACCGTTTTCTAAGTCATCTTCACTTTAACAGGTGCAGGCGGTCGGGGCCATCTCCAGAGGGAGGTAGGTGGTTCTGTAGATGGTGCTAGTCACGCCCTCGTCGTCGTCGTCGTCGTCGTCGCCGGCGGCGTGGGGGGTCTTGGTGACGACGGGCGCGTTCGGGGCAACGGGGGGCTTTGTCAGAGTCACGGGGTGATTGTAGCCTGAGGACCAGCCAATGGTGTCAGGACAAGTGCCTTGGAAGACAGTGGTGGTGATGGTAATGAGGGAGCCGCTGGGGCCGACGGGCGTCGGAGTGATTTGCTGGGCCGCCGAGAAGCCGCCCGTCGCCGTCGCGGTGGAGTTCTTGGAAAAGGAAGGGCCAAGGGTCTTGCTCACCGTGACAGTGACGGTGGCCGGCGGCGCGCAGGTGGAGGGCCCGGCCGGGGGCAGCGGGGTGGGATCGGTGCAGTCGGAGCCGCTGATGGAGAACTTGGGCGTCTGCGCGTAGATGACGTAGACGTTGGTGCCGTTGATGGCGTTGCTGCGAGCCGGGGGAAGACGCCGAGGTTAGCTTGAGGTTCCAGTCTCTCTCTCAACTCTCTTGGTTGGATCTCTGTATGCGGGAATAGGTACATGACAGCCTGCGTACAACTCCTTTACACCCTGATGAAAATCACCGAGTTTAAGCAACACAAGTATTCCACAAGCTCTGCGAATAGCCTCTACAATAAACTGGCAAGTCTTGGACCCCCTAGTTCACTGTAGAGGTTATTCGCAAAGTTCATAGTACACCTGTACTGCTCAAGCTCGGTGGTTTTCAACAAGGCGTATCATAGCAGGCAGTAACCTGGGAGGCTTGTAGTATGTTGTGCGACTCTGTGGCGACCAGGTGTCTGTCCACGCGAGTCCGGTCCGCTTTTCATCTTAGATGACGGCCACCTGACTCGGGCAAATTCCCCTAGCCGAGACCAGGCTAAATGGGGCACAAACATCCAGGGGCCAACGTGAAAAGCAACTCTGAGAAAAAAAGAAGAAAAAAAAAAGGAATGTCCTCACAATTGGTAACCACCAGAGCTGGCGGCGGAGCAAGGGACCTGCACGGAGGCGGCGCCGGCCGAGGTCTCAATGTCCTGGGCCAAGAGAGTGTAGGAAGGCGGCCAGTTGACAAAGTTGACGAGGAAGACGCTGAAGGTCGAGGGGTCCGTGTCGACCGTGTCCCAGGTCAGCTCGTAGCTGGAGCCCTTGGTGACGGTGGAGTTGAGATCGGGGCTGGTGAACTCGATGGCGGAGACGACCAAGGGGGCCGCGAGGGCGGCGGCGGCAGTGAAGAAACGCATGTTTGCTAGGTTTTTTTGGGGGATTATCTGATCCGGATACAAAAGAGTGACTGGGATCGGTGAGGGAACGAAAGAGGTCCTGAAGCTCCGGAAACCGTCAGAAAGGGGGGGCATCGCGAGCATTATGTGCACTTCACGACCGCCCTCCCAAGACGTGCCAGCAACCGACGGGAGATTGGCAATAGGCACCAACTGCACAGCGCCGCAGGAGCAGTGGGGACTCGTTCGCCCGGGGCCGGAAGCCCTCGGCACCGTCAGCCCAGCTGTCCCAAGACTCTGAGAGCTCATGGCACGAGAGAGGAGTTCGTATTTGCGTGGGATCCGGGATCCTGTTGGCAGGTTGCGGGACCGCCATGATCTCCCCATGAGTCCATGGCCATTGACAGGTTCAGCAGCGGCGGACTTGTCTCTCAACGCAGCCGCAAGACACGGATCGCACTTCTCGTGTGGGTTAGGACGCGCTGCGTAGCGCCAAATCTAAGCGAGAGATTTAAGCACCATGCGGCACAGTCTGGCCCGATGCCTCTCTCGGCCTCGCGCCCCTGATTCTGGCTGTGTACCTGCGTCAGAAGGTGGTGTGCTGCTGTGCTGGAAAGGGGGTTGCCCGAACCGGACCGTTGACACTGGCGTTCGGCCGGTCTATTGGGCGTCCGGCAGGGGCGCTATTCAGACTGGACACACGGTTGAAAAGGGGGCGGCCATGCTCTCAGTGGTGGTGTTCATGCCGCCCGGCTGCTGCTGGTCAATTTCCCGTCATCTTCTCTGGCCCTTCTTCCTCCTCATGCTGCTCCTCCACGCGACGAATCAAGCCATGGCGCTGTTAATCCTTCCGGTTCCTTTGGCGCGTGGCGCTGGCCCTCTGCAGCTTCGCGGCGTGGCTCTCCTCGTATGCGGAAAACCTCATCTTAACCGTGCCGCACCGCTTGCACCAATGCGGGCACCGCCCATGGCATGACAGTTCCCCGACGAACCACGGGTTTGCGACTGTTTGACTCGACGAGAGGCAGGCAAAAGTACCCGCAGAACTGGAAATTGGGAGGCAGCTGGGGGTGTCCTGCGACGCCCAACGCACCAAGACATGGCCTTCGGGCGCTCTCCTGTGCGGTTCAACTGGTTTCGCGATGTGCCAATGGAACCAGCAAACCGGACGGCCAGAAGAAACCATGAAATGAGCGGGGGAGGGCCCGCCAAACCGCATTTGCAGTCATTTCGTCTGCTGGATGGCTTCCGCGAGGGCGCGTCTCAGAACAGTGCCCGCGGATGCGGGGGTGTCCATTTCCACCTCGCTGATGAGGGGGAGAGGACGAGGACGAGATGCCTCGACCCCGGCTTGGCACATGGAAAAGCTTGCCGGTGTGTGTCACTGAGCTTATTGGACGGCGGCTATCGATTGCGACGGTTAATAACGAGTTGTGGGCGCGAGAATGGGCGCCTGACATGCCGCATTCGAAGGATCGACGAGAGCGGCGCTGGTCTTTCCAAGGTTTGCTAAATTTGACCGAACAAAGAGAAATGAACTGCCCATTGCCGGGATTGGGTCTGTTGATTGCGGTTCTGAGAAGAAACTCCAAAGGGCGCGACCGTTTCGTCTAAGTAGGAGTCCACGGTCAACGAGCGGCACGGTTTGCTTTTCCCAGAGAGTCATCCCGTCAATTTGACTTACCAACCCCAGACAATGGTTCAGACAAGAGCAGCGACGCGCATGGGCGAGAGACACTGGATATCAATGCGCGACTCCATGTTGCACGTGGCAAGCCTGATTCTTGCGACGAAGACGCCGCATAACTTTGGCTGGACATGAGGTTATCTCGGCGCCCCCTTTCAAGCCCAACATTTACCACGCTATTACATTGACTTTGCTGGGTTTCCTCGCGTTGTGCGAGATCGTCGCACTCTGCCCCACGAGCTTCTTTCTTTAACAGTTGCGCTTACCATTCCCGAAAGACGATGAAGCCCGAGTGGCGCTTGCGAACCTGACTTGGTGGGGCAGACGCCAATGATTTACAATTGTCCCGAAGATACGGGGTATTATTAAAGTCTGAAAAGTTATATTTGACTCAAGTGCAACGTCAACCTAGCTTTTGTTGACTTCCAGGTTCTCTCTGCATTGATATTGAACTACACGGCCGTCCTGCAGTAGGCAGACCCTTCGCAATCAGATGAGAGTCTGGGACTTTGTCTTTCATTGGCTTTTGAATGTGTCGAGTATCACTTGCTGTGTAGCGACTTTTACAGTAGTACTTGCCCTCCACAACAGCTCCCTTGCCTCAAGATGCGTACAACCGTACAACAGACGCATGCAGCAACTCAATCGCAACATGCAGCTCTGAACCGCCATTCTTCTCCTTGACTGTGGTATATCTCATGACCGCGGCCCACGGCCTCGACAGAGCACGCAAAATAGCCTGCTAGGCCCCCTCAGGTAATTGAACCCGCCCTAGAAGGACTCCGACAGCCATGCTCGCCAACCTCCGCCTTTTCGCTCTCCTTCTCGCCGCAATCACCAGTCAAGTCCTCGCCACGCCAGTCGCAGACTACACAGTCTCAGCCCCAGCCTACCTCGCCGGACCCCTGCCCATCGACGAGCTCGAGGCCGAGCTCGCCGCCCTGGAGACGAACGGAACCCTCGCGAAGCGCGAAGGGGCAAAATGCCACGGCGTCACCTTCTGCATGAAGCCCAAGTTCAGAGGCAAGTGCACGGCATGGTGCTACCCGCCCGACGAGTACATCAAGCTCAGCGAGGAGTGGAGGCCGACAACGCAGTCCGTCCGCATGAGGCAGACGGCCGAGTGTTGGTTTTATAGGTATGACGCCTTGAATATGAACTTTGCCCCTTTTGAGAGTCATGATTTGTTCGGTTGAGGCTCACTCTGGTATTTTTTGCAGGGGAGGGACGTGCAAGAGTACACTTAGCATGGTGCCGAAGCAATTCATCGTATGGCCTGGCGATGACATTCGTCCGCCCCTCACGGGCAATGTCGGCTGTTTCTACTGTCCCAGCGCAAACGCGGACTGGTTTCATTGATGGATTTCGAGTCCCTGGTTTTTTATTAGATCAGCCGTTCTTAATGTCCAACGCGGCATTCGATTCTATTGCTGCCTTTTCGCGGCCCCCTGGTGAATATGGTGAATGATATACGACAGGCAGTACCTTGTCCCCCATTTATCTGGACAATGAAGCGAGCCTTTGAGTTCAAAACCCATGTTGAGATAAACATGAAACTGGGTCGTAAAAGTTACAGTGTTGAGTTAATGACTTTTGATAGATTGGCATGCAGGTAGAACGTCGGTTGCACGTGTGGAATAATGCCGAGAAGGGAATATTGAGGCATCGGCACACAATGTAAGTGTCTCGAATCATCGAAATTGATTGTGGCTGAAAAAAGGGTTATCTGGCTTAGTTTCCGGTAGTCAGTAGTAGTTGAATCGAAAATACCTGAAGGTCGTTGTGTTATAGTGAATGTACTAGGTAGTCAGCCACCAGCCAATTTCATAGCTCTTCTGCTCCTCAAAACTTTGCCCAGCGGTTCAACATCCAATTCTTCTCGCTATTTCCGTCCGGGTTGAGAGCTTATGTCCATGCCGACTTCCCGAGCTGAAATACTCCGCCGGGAGTACGTGCGGGGAGGGGACACCGGAGACACCTCCGGGCTCTCCGACCTCCAACGCCTCCATTTTAAGATCCTATTAGACGATACGGTGACACCACAAGAGCTGATGTATTTCACCACGACCTGGAGTGGCCGATTTCCCTAGTGTGCACATGAGCTTGACGAATCTTCACGAGTTGATATCAGGGTCAGTCATAATGGCCGCGGAGAAGGCGAGATGGTTGTCTCAGGGGATACGACTGGGCACCTAGTGCTTAATCGATACAAATATCGGCGGTTTCTCGGAGCCGAGGCCGGGACTTTTGAGACGTATGCTCTCCAGTATACATCTCCAAGCTTCTGTTGACGGGAGCGTTGCCCTCTTCACCAAACTCTTGTATCATGTTGCGTGATTAGGAGCCAAGTCTACATGCACGCTTGACTAGTTAGGTTGTGCGAGTGTATACTAAGGAATACAGCCACCACTGAATCAAATAAGATAGCGGGGGGGTTTCAAAGGGGATTCATCCCGAATTGACAAACTACTTTCACATGATACTTCAAGTTGCTGCCAGTTGTCCCACGGACATGAGGGCAGGGTAAGTAACGAGGCGAGGAAACCGACCCCACAGCACTGTCCGAAACAAATTCAGATTACTCATCACATATAAGTCCTGAACAAATCATTTGTGAAGCAGCACCTTGAGAGAAACAAAATCCTCGAGGCCTTCGCTGTTTCCCGCTCATCTCTCGTCATGGTGCAGATGTTTGGGGTGATCAACGGCGCGCCGCGATAACAGCAAGAATAAGAAGTTTCCTGTAGATTATTTTGTTATTGCTCCAAAGTCCTTGCAGGTCGAAGCAGTGGGTGTGAAAAAATGCAGATCACGTCACTAAATCTCCTGAAGAGGGAGCTGTAGTCAGACGTATTCCTTGAAATCCATATTCTCAAGCCTGGTCATTCGGCGTGCAAGCGACCGATCAGGAAGGCAGACTCTAATCTATCACCTGATGTAGCACCTCAGACGGATGACTTATAATACCGCACTTGAGATGGAGCACTTTAAATGAGGGGAAAAGGCTTTGATCTGCGCTCATCACGGCCATATTGATTGGTTTCTTGGCAGCCTGCATACAGGCTGTGCAGAGGGGGGACGTTTGTGAGAGGCACATTGGTCGAGTTGGACTTGCGACGAACGTCATGATGCTGCAGCGTCGATCGGGGTTTCAGTCCACAGATCAGCCCAACTGTCAATCACGCCAGGTTTGTTGGGGCGAATATGTCTTTGCTATTGAATGATACCACGGAGGAAGTAGTCACTGTTGGTGGTCAGTCTGGACTAAGACCTCAAGGTACAAAAGGCTTGTATTCCCAGGCGCGGACCCAAGTCTCTGGAGCGATGGGTGTATAAATATGTGCATGCCATTCACTTACCTCAGGAAAAGCCAAACTCGAGGTGCTCACTCAATGTATAGTAATTGATTTAGGAGCCCGCCTTGTCATCTTACCTTGCGTTGTAATAAGCGCCACATTGCCCCAACGTAGGGTTACCCTCAGGACTTGAATCTTCAACATGGCTTCCCACGGCCCGACCCTTGTAGCCAACAAGTCCCCGGCATCCTTTCAAGGTCTGGGCCGCAGATCTGGCCCAGACGGTTCCGTACTATTCTCCCAGCGTGCAGGATAAGTTCTCAGAATTGCTGCACAACATAACCCGATCCCAACCGCAACCGTCTCGATATGCCGATATCGGTTACGAATATGACGAGCAAAAGCACATTGAGCGTACCGAAGCTCGGCTTCGAAGCGGTGGTCTCAAATCCGAGCTTCCAGCGGGATGGCCAAAGGTCTTGGAGGGTCCCCTTGCTTGGACAACCTCTGACTTCCCAGGCGAGTCGACCTTTGTGTACTCCCTCACAGATGCCGACCGGGCCGAAATTCTGGGCGCACTCGAACATTTCAAGTGTAAGCCACCAACTGTTTCTTGTATGCCGACTCTGGCAGGTACCTAGTTCTCTAGCGTTGGGAGTCCCGGAGAAGGACATTGACCAATCTTGCTTCCCTCTTCCGGCTCTGGGACGGACCCTTTCGGCCATTCGCACCGATGTGTACAATGGACGCGGGTTCGCCACGCTCCGAGGTCTTGACGTGGATGCCTTCAGCCCCGACGACCTGGCAACGGTCTACCTGGGCTTGACGAGCTATGTCGCGGAGAAGAGGGGCAAGCAAAATCAGCATGGTACCATGATGAGTATGTATCGCTGGTTTGCATCGCCGCGTAGGATTGAAAGCTGACGTCTAGCCAAGTCAACGTGGTGAACAACACAAAGGAGACAGAGCTTGAGAACTCCAAGATCGAGAAGGTGTGTTTCTGCTTTCTGCACACCCAGCCTCACTCCGCTGACCCAACAGCCCTTCCATACGGATCTGGTGTGTGACGCCGTGGCCTTGCTCACAGTCTCCTGCGCCAAAGAAGGAGGTTCGGGGATCATGGCCTCGGCGTGGACTATCTACAACGAGCTCGCGGCGACCAGGCCGGATCTCATCCAAGTCCTCGCAGAGCCGAACTGGCCATTCGACACGTAAGAGCAATCCCATCAAACAGATTCCAGCTCCAATGAAGGTATCTCAAGTCCACTGACCCAACGCCCACATAGACACGGGCGTAATCCGCCCTACCACCTGCGTGCCCTGCTCCACTTCGAAGACGGCAAGCTCATCACCAACTTTTCGCGGCGTCTCCTCGTGGGCCACGGCATCACGGGCCCCCGCACCCCGGGCATCCCCGGGCTGACGGAGGCGCAGGCGGAGGCCCTCGACGCCCTGCACGCGATAGGGCGCCGGCACGAGATTCGCCAGAGCACGATCAAGGGCGACGTCCGGTTCCTGAACAACCTGGGCCTCGTCCACCGCAGGGACCGGTTCGTCGACGGCGCCGACGACGACCGCCGACATCTCCTGCGGCTGTGGCTCCATAGCCCCTCGTCGTGCTGGCGGTTGCCGATGGACCTGCGGCTGGCCTGGGAGCGGGTCTTCAATGACGATGCGCGGGCGGAGGAGTGGCATTTTGTCAGGTTCGACTGCTCGGGCGAGCCGTACGTGGATCCGTTGTGGACGAAGGGGGCGGGACAGGAGTCGCCGCCTCCTCCGCCGCAGGTGACTGAATGCGATTGAGCGAGTACCTTGGGGTTTAGGCAAGGTACCTAGGAAGAGATCCGGGTGGCTGAAGTTTCACGAGCGGCAGGCAAGGGCGGGCCTGATCGCTGCTTTCGGCGGATGATACTCTCATTTTCGTTCCTATCCATCCATTCTTTACATCGGCAATTGTACGTACGGCAGTCATTACAAGAGCACCAGAAATGCTGCGGCTTCTCTTTTCTACAAATCTAGTAGCAGCCAACTAACACGAGTAGTTTGACAATGGTACTACATCAAATCACTCCCTACTGCTTCTGTTCTCCATCGTGTAGCTGTGAACTCTAGAATAAGTCACTGCGTCATTAGAGATGAGAACAAGAGTAAGAAGGGGTTGAAGTAGAGTTCTGGCAAAAGCTTCGAAGAGTTAGCTGGGAAGATATGGTCGTTTTCGAGACCAGGTAAAGATACGTGCCGGCAATACCATCTCACTTGGACTTAACTTGCAGTCGAAGTCGAGTATCACAACCCCTCGTCAACTCACAATAAGGCACGAAGCTCCCTCGAAACCATGATAAGAGATTGGAGCAATTCAAACCAAACGCAATGCAACAAGACGTAGGCAACAACGATCCTTGTTACTCACTTCAACGCCAAGATCCAGACACAACGTTCCCGGCGCCAGCAGATCTACGTCACACAAAATCAATCTCACGATACCTTCACGCCATGCTCCCCAACCCCGCCCAAATCATCAGTCATGTAACATCCCAAAACCCCAGCCCGGCCGATAAAGGGGCCAAAAAAAGCAATCGACCCGTCCCCGGCCCCGCATACCATCTTTACCCTAGGCGGTCCTCGATGTTCCCTCCCCCGCCCGACCGAGCTCCGCAGTAGCAAGGTCGGCATCCCTCCCCCCCACTCGGCCGAAGCTGCAACTAGGTAGATTGGGAACGTTTGGTTGACAATCAGATCGTTGATAGATACCTTACCCTATGTGAACCAAAAAGAGGGATGATGTAAACTGCAACGTTGCTATCAAAATCAACAATACAACGCCGCGCGCGGGAGAAGGCCCCATATGCAAGGTACGGGGTATCCTAATCGAATGATAGGGTCGCTCCAGAGCGGGTAAAGTCCGCCGTTGATCCCCGGCTGCCGCTGCTGCTACCTTCCTGCAATCGATCGCCAGGCGTTTGTCTGTCTCTTCTCATTTCCTGGGAAGGCCTGCATTTACCCCGCGTTGGTCGTGTGATGTCGACGATGGAGATTGGGATGGATGGGATCATTAGATCATCGGGATTGTGATAGCACCCGGACAGGAAATATATATGAGTCTCTGGAGTACCATCGGATGAATGCAAGCCACCAAGCTACTCGTCCATTGACGATTGCACTCAACCCCTCCCCATAGGCGTCGCAATGCGCTTCACGACTACGCTCCTGGCCTTGACCCTCGGCGCGGCGACGGCGGCCGCCGACTCCCTCCCCGGCCTGCCGACCGTGCCGTACCTCTCGACCGGCGGCACGTTCCCGGCCTCTTCCCTCAAAAAGGTCATTGTGCACGCCGACTTCGCCGACGCGCGCGACGAAAAGGGCGAGACGCTCATCCCGCCGACGCTGCGGTCCTTCGCCGAGACCTTCGCGGCGGACCTCGCGGCGACCGCCGGCCTTGACGTCCCCGTCGAGACGGGCGCCGCCGCGGAGCAGGGGTCCGTCTTCCTCACGCTCGGCGACGCGGCTCTGTTCAAGGACGCGGCCGGACGCGAGACGTCGGAGGGGTATATGCTGAACGTCACGGTGGACGGGGTGCTCATCACCGGCGCGAGCCCGCTCGGGGTGTGGTGGGGCACGCGGACGGTGATCCAGCAGCTGCTTCTCCGGGACGGGGAGGTGCCGTTGGGGTACGGCACGGACAGCCCCGGATGGGGGACCCGGGGGATGATGGTGAGTTGCCGGGATTGTCATGAGGCGTGCGTGAAGGTGACTGACAGCGGAACAGCTCGATGTCGCACGGCACTACTACCCGCCCGAGTTCATCGTCGAAATGTGCGCCTACATGTCCTTCTTCAAGCAAAACACCTTCCAGCTGCATCTCAGCGATAACCTGTACAATAACGTGGGCATTTACTCCCGTGAGCGGTCCCTGTCGCTGTACGCCGCGTTCCGGCTTCTGTCGGACGATCCGGCCCTCGAGGGGCTCAACAAGCGCGCCAACGAGTCGTACACGCGCGAGGTGTTTGACGACATTCAGACCAAGTGCGCGGCGCGCGGCGTGACGATCCTGCCCGAGATCGAGGCGCCGGGCCACGCGCTGGTGATTTCGCAGTGGCGGCCTGAGCTGGGTCTGTCGTCGGATCTGAGTCTTTTAAACATTTCGAACCCAGAGACGATCCCGACGATGCAGAAGATTTGGGAGATTTTCCTGCCGTGGTTTCACACCAAGACGGTATCTATCGGAGCGGATGAGTACGTCGATCCGACGCTGAGCGAAGAGTAAGTGACATTTCCTCCCAAATAAAGATCGATGCTGATGAAATAGGGCCCTGGTCGGTGAGTACAACCGCTTCGTGGACGCCATGAACGACTACATCACGAGCACGTCAGGAAAGCAGGTTCGCATCTGGGGCACGTTCTCACCCTCGTCGGGCGGCGACGTCAACAAGTCCGTCTCGATCCAGCACTGGGCCAACTTCGAGGCGAACCCGCTCTTTGACTTTGTCAACAACGGCTACGACGTGCTCAACTCGGGCGACTACATTTACACCGTAGGCAAGTGGTCGGAGTGGTACGGCCACGAGCTCAGCCTGGACTTCATCTTTCACGGAAATCCTGACGGATCGCCCTTCTCGCCCAACATCTTTGACCGCGAGAACGCGACCAATAACGCGGCGCGGGATAGCCCCTTGCTCCTGGGGCACGTCGCACCGCAGTGGAACGACTTCGGCCCGAACGCGACGACGGTGACGGAGGCGTACTACCAGTGGCGGGACGGCCTGCCTGCACTCGCAGACAAGCAGTGGGGAGGCGAGGTGTCCGAGGGCGAATACGGGAGCCTCTTTGCGGCGCTGCAGCCGTTTGCGCCCGGCCAGAACCTCGACCGCAGAATCCCGTCCGGCGGATCGACAATTGTGGAATACGACTTCAAGCAGGGACGGGGTAGTAACAGGACTTCCGTCGAGGACCTGTCGGGCAATGGATACCATGCAACGTCGACGTGCGCGACGGGCGACGAGGGCGCCATCCTCACGCCCTCGTGTAGCATCAAGACGCCCCTCACGCAAAAGGGCAGAAATTACACGCTCTCGTTCTCGATCAAGCCCACGTCGGAGGCCAAGGGGGCCATCTTCAGCGGTGGGGACAGCGGGTTGTGGTTCGGCAACGGCACGGTGGACTCGGTCATGCTCTTCTCGGGGGAGAGCACGTACGCGCTCAACTACACGTTCCCCGTGGGGTCGTGGACGAATGCGAGCCTCATCGGCCAGGGGCGGCAGACGTTCCTGGACGTCGGCGACGGCGAGCCCAAGGAGTTCCTGACGATCATGGGATGGAACGGGAACCGGTTTGTGTGGGCGCCGATGGCGGTGGAGGCCCCGTTGGCAACCGTCGGGGGCAGCGGGTTCGAGGGCGTCATCGGCGGGATGAAGCTGGTTGGCCATGCGTAGAATTAGAAGCATCCCGTTGATTGTGTCTGGCGTTGAGGAGCTCGCAAGCCCGTGCCCTGCCCGGGGCTGCTTGAGGATGGAGATTCGACGTCATGCGGGAGGGCGCAGTCTGAGTCGTACACTACAACACGACAATGAATTTCACAAGCCTGTTTTGTTGAAACCAAGGCGTACCGCACCGTACACAGGCCCGTCCATCTTGCCATGCTATCCAATGTCGACGCAGCAGCCGCACCAAGCCCAAGAACCGCGATGATGGTGCCAGAAGGTTCTGTCGACAGCATACGTCCTCGTGTAGATGGAGCGCATCAGGGTCGTCGTCTGACCCCGGGCCAAGGCGTGAGGGCGATGTCGCATCCAAGGCTCGATGCGGTGGCATGGCCGACCCGGGTGAAGCGATCGGGGTCTTCGGCGTCTTACGTAGTGCGCGGCCGGGGTTGAGGGGTGAGGGTAAGGCACGGTAACATCGGAGGAGCCCCAGCTAGTCAACGGGATGCTCGCCGCAGGGATGGGGGACGGGCAAGGGGCTGAATCAGGGTCCAGGAAGGGTCCTCGACTGCTGAAGCCTGACGGGGACGGCGAGTTGGCGAGTTGAGTTGAGTTGCGCAGCCCCCAAACGCCAACGGTGTTGCGAGAGCCCCGGTGACGTTGCTGATGAGTGTACGGGTAGGGCGAGTACTGAGCCGTTGTTGTTGTTGTTGTGTGGGCAAGAGAAGGCAGGCGGTTTGGTGGCCCAGAGATGAGATGACGATGGTTTGGGCTGATGAGGGCCGGGAGGGATTCGTCTTATTTCGAGTCCGGCTGCATAAATGAGGCACGGAATGGGACGGGCTGGGCTGAATCAACTGATGAATGGCCAGCAAGAGACAGAGACGACCACAGACAGTGCGGTCGCTCGGGGACCCGTTGTCGAGGTCTCTTTCGTGTTGAGTGGGCGGCGAGACTGGACGACGGCTGACACTGACACTGGCAGGCGGGAGGCACGGCGGTGCGGCGCATTCAGGAATAGGGGTCGCGATGCCGATTGTGTGGTGGTGACGGAGCCCGGCGGATGCGTGGCGCATGCAATAGCGAGGGCGAATAACCGTCGGGATGGAGTCGTCCATGGGCGGCCGGCGTGATGGAAGGATCATGAGGTTGTGTCGAAATGAAGTGCGTGTCAGAGCTGCCATTGGAACTTGGAAGGCGCATAGGAACGTACCGGAAACAAATGGGGACCTGCAGCAGGAAGCAACCTCACCCGAAACCGGTACGTACCTGCCAGCCTGTTCCTGGGCGACGGCCATTGGATGAGGGTGGGAACCACGTGCACACACTGTCAGCAGCACAGTACAGGATTACAGCATATTTGCGGGGCACCTCAGAGTTCGCAGGGGGATGGGACCCCACATTGTCGAGAAGAGGGAAAGAGCGGGGCCCAGCGAGTCAACGGCCCTGCTTGGTGCCAGCTTCCCGCTGCTGCAATTGAGCAGATTCCAAGTTTCCAACCGACGCCGGCCCCCCTTCCAAGCCCCAGTCCGGCTCCTTCCCTGGGCATTGAGCAGTCACACTGTGGTGGTGGTGGTGGGCCTTGACTGCAGGTGCTCCTTCCTGCTGTGGGAGTTGCTCCTGCTGTTGGTCTTTCATGTTGGTGGTTGGTTGCTCCTGCTGGCAGTTGCTCCTGCCACTGTTAGTGGCTGCCACAGTCAGTCGCTCCTGCTGGCAGCTTCTGCAGTGCTGTGCCCCTTCCGCTCCTTCTGCTAAGGTACCACGGTACCTACCTACCTTGCTGTTACACAGCAGGTGCACCCCTCCACATGCACCAAGGGATCGTGCCTGCTTCCTGCCCGCCCTGCCAACCTAACACGGCCACGGCCGCTGCCCTCGCCAGCAATTCCCTTCTGCTGCTCACCGCACTCGCCAAATCTCCCATCTCCCCTCTGACGGCCTGCCGCTTGCCGCACCGCCGCCGATTCCAGTCGATGCCCGCACCGCCTGCGATTGCTCCTCCATCGGCTGCCCACCAAGAAGGACGACATGGGGTCGCCAGGGCCGGGTGGGGGTCGTGTCAGGGATCCCGGAGCCAGTCCCGTCATCGCCAGTGCCGCTGTGGTTGGCTGCGGCGTGCTGGAGGAGCCAGTCAGCCTCTCCACGGTGGAGGACGACGACGACCAGGACGACGACGAGGACGCGGACGAGGCCGATGACTGTCGACGAGGCGGTGACCGGCCAGAGCAGCAGCAGCATCATCATCCATCGCTGACCCCGGCAGAGCCCAGAGTCCAGACTCTCGCAACGCCAGCTCGAGGACCACTGATCTGCGCCCGACGCCGCCCTCCCTCGCAGTAACTTTGCCCTACGTGCCCTGAGTTCGCTGATCACCATCCTCACCATCGGCCTCAGATCTCGCTACCCAAGCACAAGCACAAGCACCCAGGTCGCTGCCGCCAGAGGCTCAACTTTCCCAAATCACAAGGGTCTTCCCCCGACGCCACCGCCCCGACCGTGTGCGCCATCCCTCCATCTCGACCTCTAGCCTCCGATCGTTCTTCAGGCCTCAAATCACCCGCAGCCTTGCCATTGGCCTCCAGCCCACGTGCGACTGCGCTAAAGCCGTCCAGACCCCTAGAACGTCGTCTGGCCGCCGCGCCAAACCCGCCGGCGGTGCTTGCAGCGGTTGGCGTTGGGCATCTGAAGTTTGCCCTGCTTCTGTCGCCAAGTTGGCGGCCAAGTGCTGCAGAGAGACAAGGCCGCACACTTTCTTCGCCGGCCGCTAGGGCCTAGCGCATCTCAGAATCTCCGAGGACCATCCCTTGAACGCAAAACGAAGGCAAACGACAGGCTCGACGGCCCAAACCAACATTCGTCACTCGTCACCCGTCACCCGCCAGAGACCCTCAGCACGCAGGGCCCGCACCCCGGCCAACCGTCAGACGGACGCCCACGCTTGCTGATGCTGGTGGGGGTGGAAGGGGGTAGGCACCTTAGGGGTAGGGGGGTGTGGGAGAGGGGTCTCTCACTCTGAGTCTGAGCCTGGCCGCCGTGGCCTGAATGCAATGGATGGGTCGCAATGGCCAATCTCCAACCTGCCCGAGGAACCGGTTTCCCAGCCAGGGCAAGGATAGCCGCTGGCTTGGCCCATGCCGGCCATCTGCCTTCTGCCCTGCAACCGCGAACACACTAAGGCTACCACCCGCTGGTCTGCCCGGCTGTGCCTGTGTGCCTCTGCCACTGCCTCTGCCTCTGCCTGCTCTGTCTCTGTCTCTGGCCCCCCATCCGTCTCGAACAGTGCCCATCCCGGAAGCCGGGATCTTTGCTCCACCACAGCGGGGAGGGGCGGCATTTCAGTCATGCCGCCGCCTCACCTCTGATGCTTGCTTGCTTGCTTGCCTTCTGCTCCTCCTTGATCTGGCCCTCGAGGCGTTGACGACAACACCGACAACAACACTTGCCATTGTTTTTCTTGTTGCCATCTTTCCCAACGGCCAGACCATGGGCACGACGAGCTTCATCCCACACCTCAACGCCCCTGTATGAAGCATGAACAAGATATCTGAAGGCGCCCGTGAGTGGGAGACATTCAAGTACGTCGTCCAGCTGCTGCCACCGTCTCTGTCCTGGAGCTGAAGCGGAAGCTTTGGGCCGGAACGCTGTTTGCTGACCGAGTTTGCTACTCCAGATATGATTCCTTCCACATTGCCAGTGCCGTCTTCAACAGTCCCGACCGCCCGATTCCCTTCTCGGCCCTCTCGTCGTCGCCCGATACGGGCCTCACTGCCTTTGCGCAACTGGGCGCCCTGCGGTTGAATGCCTCACGCGCCCTCATCTCCCTCTTCGACCGCCAGAACCAATATGTAGTCGCCGAAGCGACACGCGGTATGCCCCTCGCCGCCAATGCCAAACCTGCGCCGGCACACCACCTCTGGCTCTGCGGGACCGCCATCCCCCGCGCTTTCGGCATCTGCGAACACGTCCTGGTGGGATCAACACCCGATGAGCCGCGGGGCACCCTCTCGTCTGTACCCGTGACCAAGGATGAGCTTCCCGTGGCCGTCATTCCAGACCTCGCCACGGACCGCCGGTTCTGCAACCGCCCTTACATCGATGCCGCGCCGTACAACCGCTTTTACGCAGGCGTCCCCATTCGCTCCCCAAAAGGCGTCAACATTGGCGTGTACTGCATTTTTGATGATCGTCCGCGGGCAGGGCTGGACGCCGACTCGGTCCAGTTCATGAGGGACATTTCCAAGACGGTGATGGATTACTTGGATGCGAGAAGGGTGAACGAGACGTACCGTCGGAGCGAACGCATGGTCTACGGATTGGGGGATTTTATTGGAGGCAAGGACGAGTCGCCTCCACCAACCAAACTCCCATCGCCGCGATCATCCTCGAACGGGTTCGATACGCCTGCAACGTCACCGCCCGAGATCGAGCCGCCATCGCCCAGATCTGAAGCCGTGGATGCCGTTCGGCCGAGCATCAACCCAATCAGTCAAGACACTTCCGACGCCACGTCAAAAGTCGACTCGAGTGACTCGGTAGAAACCACGGCGACAACCGCGACGATTGCCACCACGACGTCCAGCTCCGCGCCCCCGGATCCGCGTCTAAGCGAGACCATCAAGATCTTCTCCAGGGCCGCCAACGTCATCCGCAAATCTCTTGAAGTAGACGGCGCCCTTTTTCTCGACGCAAGCATTGCATCGTACGGCGGTCTCGTGAGCGGACCCCGCAGGGCCAGCGAAGTCGCAGACAACCACTTTTCGAGCAGCGAGGACAGCCTTTCGGAGAGACCCGACGAAACCAGCGACAGGTGGTGTAAGTGTTTCGGCAGGTCAACAGCCGTGGACGGAGTGGCGAACGGCACAGACATCACGCAACTGGGGCGCTCGTCCTTGCGTGAACGCTTCCTCAAGAAATTGCTTCGCAGATATCCGAATGGAAAGGTGTTTAGCTTCGACGAGATGGGGAACTGGTATTCGGTCGATTCTGAAGCTGATGACACGGACATCACCCCGACCGAAGAGAGCGAGCAACAGACGGCCCGGCCCGAGACTCGGGCGGCGTACTCGTACTTCGCGAGGCGCAACGAGGCAAAGACCATCATAGACATGTTTCCTGGTGCTAGAAGCGTGGCAGTAGTACCGTTGTGGGATCCCTCGCGGGAGCGATGCTACGCTGGAGGCTTTGTTTGGAGCAAGAGTGCAACCCGCATTTTGACCCCTGATGCAGACTTGCCGTACCTCAGAGCGTTTGGCATGGTCACGATGGCGGAGATCATTCGTTTGGACGCAATCATTGCCGACAAGGCCAAGACGGATATCTTGGGGTCCTTGAGCCACGAATTGAGGTCGCCGCTTCATGGCGTAGTGGCTGCGGCTGAGCTGCTTCACGACACCCAGCTGGACGCTTTCCAGGTGGACGTCATCCACACCATCGAGATATCGGGCAAAACCCTTCTTGACACCATTGACCATGTAAGTCTTTGTGGTTTTTTGGCTCGCAGTAGCACAAGCTGACGCCGTCGTAGCTGCTGGACTACAGCAAGGTCAACACCTACCTGCGAGCGTCGAAATCCCAGCGGCGGAACAACGGGCCAGGGCGCGGACTGCGACCGGAAACCTCAGCCTCGATAGAGTCTGGTATGATGACTCTGGTTTCGGATGTGCACCTCGACTTGCTGGTAGAAGAAGTCATTGAGAGCGTCTTCATCGGCCACAGTTTCCAGCACATGGTAGCTCACCAGCTTGCCCGTCACGGATCATCGTCAGGGCCTCCTACTCCGGCCCAAGAGAAGCTAGACGCTATCGCGACGACGGAGGGCTTGGGTCACCGGCGGAAGTCCTCCGAAAACCATCCAACCAACATCAAGGACGTCAAGATACTCGTGGACATTGACCCCAACTTTTCCTGGGTCTTCCACACGCAGCCGGGTGCCATCCGTCGCATCATCATGAACCTCTTTGGCAACGCCCTCAAATACACCTCCAAGGGCTTCATCAAGGTGAACCTAAGGCAAGAGGAGGTGGTGCACAAATCTGCAAGATCGGCGTCAATGGTGGTGCTCACCGTCACCGATTCGGGCAAGGGCATCAGCGAGGATTTCCTGCGCAATAAGCTTTTTACCCCATTTTCTCAGGAGGACGCATTGGCGCCAGGCACGGGCTTGGGCCTGAGTCTAGTAAGGCAGATCGTTGCCACTCTGGGCGGAACCATCAGTGTGCAGAGTCAGGTCGGCCACGGAACGAGCGTTACCGTTTCAATGCCTCTTGTGCTCTCTCGCAAGGCTAGCAGTCGCGGGAGGAAGTTTTCGGCTGACCTGAGCTCCTTGGCTGGACGATCGCTCTCTGTCCGTGGTTTCAGCCGGGGCCTCGACAGTTCAGAGGAGCTTCGAGCTGGTGGACACGACCTTCCCGTGGAGAGTCTCCCGTTCAAGTGGCTGGACGTCAACATTCGCGACGAGAACGCCGAGGGCCGCCCCGTGCCTGCGGATCTCACGGTATGCAGCGAAGAAGCTTTCCGGAAGCTCGACACGTCCAACCCTCGGGGTTATGACAAACCCCTCGTCGTTGTCTGTAGCAATGCCGAGGCTGCTCAAAAGCTGGCCACGTCGTACAGACGATCCCGCCAGCAAATAGTCATGGAGTTTATTGCTCAACCGTAAGTCGTGCGCGGTTCGAAGTACGATCACAACTAACACGACAGCAGCACCGGGCCCAGGAAGGTAGCGAAGGCCCTAGCCTGTGCCCTCGATCGCTGGCAGCAGCGCGAGGCCGTCAAGAAGGTCGCCGCTGGCCCATTGTCGGCGGACTCCTTTTCTGGACCTCTCCCGACGGCCAATTCGTTGAAGTCGGAGGCACTTTCGCGACCAAGAGCGCAATCCGAGAGTATCAAGAGCGTGAGGATGGCAACGCCCCCGGCCGAGATCATATCGCAGACCCCGAGAGACAACTGGAATGCGCAGACCGATTCAAACTTTACGTTGACACTGCCTTTCCGCCCGGCTGTGCCTGCTGCGACGTCTGCAACGTCCACGGCGGTGGCGAGAGGTACGATGAACTTGCCTGCTGCGACGTCTTCTGCGACTTCCAAAGGCCCCCAGGAGTTCCTTTTGGTCGACGACAATCCGATCAATCTCAAGGTGTGTTTCCCCAGTTGGCACGTGTTCTTACTTCTCTGACGACAGCAGATTCTTTCGGCGTACATGAAGCGACTTCAGAAACGGCATACAACAGCGTCCAATGGTCTCGAGGCGCTCCAAGAATACACAAGCCAACCCAACAGGTTTTGTTGTATTCTCATAGGTACGGGAACTTAGGCGCCAGGTCGCGGTGGAGTGATTTGCTGACACGTCGCAGACATCACGATGCCCGTCATGGACGGGCTCGAAGCTACACGGCGCATCCGGAAATTTGAACGCGCAAACCATCTCCCGCCCGTGGTGGTGATTGCCATCACGAGCTTGGGATCAGCCGGGGCCCGACAGGAGGGTTTCGCGAGCGGGATGGACCTGTTCCTCACCCGGCCAGTAACAATGACAGAGCTAGTCAAGATCCTCAAGCAGAGGAGGCTAGTCGACGACGAGGCAGAAAAGCAGGTCCTCGCAAAGTGACATGAGCGACGTAGACCAACAGGCGTGTTGACGAGATGGCATTCTGGCCACGGCGTGGACTTTTTTTTTTTTTCAACATTACGATCCGGTTTCGCAAGGCGTTGGGGAACGAATGATTGGTCCCGGACAGGACCTAGAGGGGCTGGGCTCAAAAGGGGGCATTTGAATTTTTTTTTTTTTTTTGGAAGGGAATTGAACGACGGTCAACGAAGGATACGGCGCCATGTGAGATTTTTTTTTCAAATGACGGCCGGTGCCAGCAAGTAGTACCTAGTACGTAGTCAAAATGGAGCGGGCACGAACATCGTGGTCGGCATTCGGAGTCAGCAGTGTTCCACCCTGTTCTGGACTCGTCGGGTGGCTCCGGCTGGGCGAGATCGGAACGACGTGCATGTGACGGGCGATGCGGTGTGAGACGAGTTGTAGATGAAGCTGCGGACGACGGACGGGGGAAGGATCGAGGCTGAAGGTTATCAGGGATATTTATCCTCGCAGGAACCAGCACGCGAAGGATGCGGCCACTGGGCTGGCTCTGGAAGGGTTCTCGAAGGCGTCGCGCGAGCCGGGAACTCAAAAACGCACGCACTGGCGCTTGCTGCTTCTGTGACGGCTGGAGATGGGGGAGATATGGGGGGGGGAGGGGGGGGGGGGGGGGTGTCGGTTGTATGTGTTTGTGGGGGGGGGGTGGGGGGTTGTGTTGG
>JAOWMA010000402.1:0-40284 GCA_025962755.1 Colletotrichum tropicicola
ATAATGTTTGTAAAGCTAATATAAATAGTAAGTTTAAAATTAAAATTAAAACTTATAACATAAGTTATAACTTATTAATAATTATACATAAAATAAGTATAAAAATTAAAAGAAC
Organism: Colletotrichum tropicicola; assembly: GCA_025962755.1. Taxonomy (NCBI): domain Eukaryota; kingdom Fungi; phylum Ascomycota; class Sordariomycetes; order Glomerellales; family Glomerellaceae; genus Colletotrichum; species Colletotrichum tropicicola. Next base: position 116 of record JAOWMA010000402.1, read on the forward strand.
TAAATATTTAATTTATAATTATAATATAAAGTTAATTTTTAATTTTTTATCATTATAATAAGAAAAACAAAGTCTTAAAAAAAGTTTTCTTTTAGTAAAAGGTGATAAAATATTTACTTTATCTGTTTTATTCCGTGATTATTCTCTCTGAAAATTTTAAGAACTTCTAAATTTATATTCTTTCACCTAAGTTTTTAGGTACATTAGTAATAACAGGCGGTGAGCATAAGCTATAGACAGAAAGAAAAAGCAAAGCTCGCTGACAATGGAAGTAAGCTCAGAAAGGTTGAGCCATATAAGTGTCGATTGCCGCCGGCAAGTTAAACGCTGCCTGGTTCTTAAATCTGGGGCCTGAATCCAGAGGACATGAGGAGCATCGGCCGGGGACTTTCCCCGACCAATGCTTTACGGGCGTGCTGGTTCATCTGCGGAAAGTACCTCACGGCTCTTCGGACCTTCGAACCCGTTAATGCCCGGAGATATACGGATGCGAGTCTCGATGGGGTCATCTACCGGGGCTTGCGGGTTGGGACACGCTTGACAATACTTCTTAGGGTCGTGGATGTACCTCATCCGGCACGACAAGTTGCAGCTGCTCTCGCGAGCTCTGCATTCGAGCCAACGACTGTCTCAACGTCAAGGACAGATCCGGTCGACAAAGACGTTGACGAAGTGCATTTCGATGTCTCAACCACATTTACGCCATACACATTGTGTCTGACCAAACCGTGCCGTTCGGCCAAAGACGCCTTCTCTCTCTTAATTAGACCATGTCCTTGACACCCCTGATGAAGCCTCAGACCAGCTGAAGATCGAATCCGTCTTTTATGGCACTGTTAACGTTGTTCGGAATCGCATGGTCATCCTCCTGGTCAACGTCAGCTGTACGCATGGGGGTACTGGGTATAAGTGCTGAGTCCGAGAATGGCGGGTTGGGAGAATTTAATGGAAGAGAAGTATGAGAACCAGTTCAAGACCGTCCGAGATGTCTGCACCAGCCTTAGATAAGCATGCTGATGGAGGAACGTCGGAAGTCCGTGCACCGGCGGATCCTCGGGAGAGAGGCCCCCGAAGTGGACCGCGTCCGCTGCATCCGTCGTTAGGTAGGTCTGAAAATTCTCCTTCCATCGGGTCGCGCGTCAACGATCGCCGCCTCCACCCCGACGCCCTGTCGTCGTATTTTTCTGCTCACACAACGCATACTCGATTGATTGCCTCATTGCCGAACGCTCCCGCCACGGCTTCAGCCAGCCGCCTTGTCCCTTCCTCTTGAGAAGTTTCGGAGCTCTCCTCGGCCTCCACCGTCTCGACCACTAAACTCTGGGAAGCTGGCTGAGCCGTCCGTTTCAAGATGAACTCGGGGGTGTCTTGGGGCCGTCGGCCTTGTCACTGCTGCCCTTCTCAAGGCCCAATATCACTCAGCTGCGCGGCTACCTCTCCCGTGGCCGCCTGGTGCCCCGGCATCGCCTGTGAGCTCGCCCATAGCCGCTGGCCGCCCACGTACCTCAGCATCTCGCGCCTCTCCGTCCTGGACACTTACGGCTGCACCGGGTGACTCCCACCTCTGCCTCCCTTTCCTTTCGGGCATGCCCGCCTGTGCCTGTGCCTGTGCCGTGCCCACGCTGCCACGTTTGCTGTAAGTGCTGGCGTTGTTGGATCGATGGAATGTGACGCGGCCAGATACGAATGCTGGACAACAAAGATACCGGACGATTGCCACGTCGGTGAACGTGACCTGTACCACGGATGCCGAGGACCTCCCAGTGCGCGGCCGGATTCGAGCATCGGACCGAGGTCAACAAGGTGGCGGAATGAATGCGCATCGGACTTGCAGATACCTCGCGCCAACACCATCGTCCTGGACGCGGGAGAGAGGGGGCGGTTGTCGTACGTGTTGGGTCGGGACGCTGGGCTCAAGCACGCATGCTAGGCGAGAACGGGCAACCATGCGACGACGATGATGATGTCAGGCACCGACGCTTGAAAACAGTATTATCTTCCCACGACAGGGCTCAACGCTTGCTTCGTGAACGGACCTCTCTGTTGGGCGAGAAGTAAGAGCACGCAGAGCCATCCCCTCCTCTTCTCTAACCAGGGGGGGCGAACTCTTTACCGTCCAGAGGTCCGGTATGAGGCGCGAGACACGAGACATGGAGAGTGGCAGCGGGAAAATCATTGATACGGATGCTGGATCTCGCACGGTTTGGGGACATGGCAGTCAAGGGTGTCCAAGAAGTGAGAATACCGGGGCGGGATACTTCAACAACGCCCTTCATATCCATTTAAGTAGCCCAGAAAGATACTGTTCAAATCAGACGCGGCTCAAGGGCATCTCGACAACACGATACGTCGTGTCGAGATTTTCTGGGCTCGTCGAAGCGAGTCGTGGCCAGAAAGGGACGACCAACCAGCTCACATAGGGTCGTGACCACTTCCCCGCCTCCGACATGCTGCCGGCGGCTCCCCCGATGAAGGAGCATGATATTTGCTGTTCGTGATCCGCGTGGGCTTAGCTCAGCAACGGCCCTTCTGACCGTGCTGCTTCTCCCATGATAATCCGATGGGGAGCGGCCTGGATGTGCGCCGGCGTGGGCCTTGTCAACAATATCAAGCGCGATGACCAGCGTTCGCATGTCTCTTGTTGACCTGCAACCGGTGGCCCGCGGTGAGAGAATCAGAGACAGAGCTGGGAGTGGCGGCGGGGATGAAGGTTCATGGGCAGATGTTTGTTCGGGTGGTGTGTGTCGTTATCACGAACCCCCATTCCTTGGTATGGGGGTCGTCGCGCGCAGAATAGATTGTGCGCGCGTGGAACGGCTGTACCAGGGTCGGCAGCAGGCTGGTGGTTGTGAATGAAAATCAAGACAGTCGATGGGCAAAGTAAAGGTTCTAGAGCGTCGAGGAACGCAACCCGAGAGACGACAGCCATGCTCGGCCTTACCGCGCTTCTACATTTCAAGATCAGGAGTCGGGTATTCGGGCAGTCCAGCAGGTTCTGTATCGATGGCGATCACGATTGCGTACATTTCCCCAGCTTCCTGACACCTCAAGGCGAGACTGAGCAGCTTCACCACTGCCCGGGCCGTCACCTCCTGGCCGATGTTGCACGCGAAGGGCGCTGCCTCTGCGATTCGGACGGGCCGAACGGCGACTCGAAATCGAACAGTCCTACGTTGAGCTCATCTCGGACTGGGCGCCTCCGAGTCATGCTAGACAAGAATGCCCTTGAGAACACTTTCGTCGGGCCGAGACGATCAGAAAGCCTGGGGATGCGCGGCCAAAGCTGGTGATCTCCGCTGGCGAGGGAACGGTGCCCATGTGTGTAGCAACACCTTCGTACTCTTGTCCACGCTTTGGAGGGGGTTGCCGTATCCGAGGAGACCTGCGGGGATGAAAGCCCTTGGCCGTCGCTCGTCCAACGCTTGCGTGGTATTTCCGGTGTTTAACGTGTAGGTGACTGTTCGAGGCGCATTGCTTCAAGGTCGGATTTGTAGCCAGACATGGGGTCAATCTGTGCCAGCGCGTACGACATGTGACAAAGCCCGGGTGAAGGCGTTTGCAGTAGATAGTGAGGACGACGACGGTTGCAGAGCGTTGTCGTGACTGTCCATGAGGCGTGCTTCAAGCTGGTCCCTGCGACGCTGTCGACACCGGTCTTCCGATCCCCGAGCCAGACACACGGGCAAATCCAAGCAACCGCAACAGACTCGCGAAAGTCATCGTGCATTCTGCACGCCCTCGATTCTTTACCCTTGAATCCTATGCGGCCCCCATCCTGGTAAGCCCATCCCGCGCGTCCCGCCTGTCCGGCCTCGCGGTTGGGTTCGAAAACCACCGGAACATGTCTACCAGGTCGTCCCCCCTGCCGGCCATCAGCCCGCTCCAGTGAGTCGGCTGGCCTGTCGAGAGGCTTCGGAGAGGGCTGCGGCGTTTTGATAAGTCGCATCACCCCGCTCGTCGTGTAGCTATTGTTGTCTTCGTTGTTGTTTCCACAAGGCCTCTGGCCTTACGGTCGACTGTTCTCGCGGTCATTTGTGTGCTTTCCCAACGGGCAGAGCCTGCCTGGTCGACGCCTGCAAGAACCTCCAGTATTTCGGCGGAGAGAAGGCGCCCGTGATTGGATTCAGCGCGGAAGATGGGCATGACAGTGTCGTTCCGAATCGTTGTGGGAATGTTGGCGACCGAGGCGGCCGTGGCGGATTGACGTACGTGTATGTCCTGTCAGGAATCGCTTGGTCTCGTAATCGGGCTTAGGATCGGGGGGAGGAGTCGGTAATAATGGAGCTTGGAGAATGCCCTTGTCCGCGAGGATGGCGTCGGCGAGGCGGAGGGTACGGCGACAGGCGGTCGTGCCGTAGGGGTGATTCTTGAAGATAAGATCTCGCGATAGAAGGCGATGCGACGAGGTGATGGTGCCGTCAGGTCAGGTCAAGGCCAGGCCTGTATACGACGCGACGCGTCTGACGTCGTGCTTCATGTTCCGGTGGATAGCGGAGAACTGTTTGTCCGCCAGGTACCTTAGGTAGCTTAGGTAAGGTAAGTACAATCGACCCAAGGCCTGGCCGGATCCACCTGCACCTTGGAACCTCAGAATGCATAACCCGGGTTCTGCATTATCATGCACAGACTTATGCACACAATTCGTGCCTAGGTACCTTACCTTAGGTAGGTAAATTCATTCATGCATATGGAGTAACGAGGGTGCTTGGGCCTGGGTACCTCAGGTGTAACCCTGTTTTGTCTCCGTAGTGACATTGTTGCCCATTCTGTCTTTCCCACCAACAAACTCGATCACACTAAGCTCCGCTGGATGATGTGCTCACACCATGCCTCAAGACATTGTACGGCTTTGACTCTCTGGCCTTGTTTATGCACTGAACACATAGAGCGTCCTTTCACCCATCCTTCCCAACACGTCTTTCTCGGATGGTCGTGAACCGGATCTGATTGAGGCCGCTGCCTCCACCACTCACAATGCTCTGCGTCAGTGTTTGGGACTCGCCCCCAACAGCCGCCGCCTCGAACTCGAGCCATGCCGCCCAGGTTTCCCCTCAAAACAGCGCCGCCTTCGCCGAGCTCAAGCGACTCCTCGAAACCGACTCACAGATCTCCGGCAGCAAGATCCGCGTCGAATACGACCCCAACTAGGCCCTCGGTCGCTTCAAAATACCCGATCACCGCGTTCACTCCTGCACCGCCAACCTTCTTGCCCAGGAGGTTGTTGTGGCCGCGGCTCCCCTCTGCCCTCACATCCGCATGGCCCGCGGAGGAGTTCAGCTGGACGACGGCGGCGAGGTATACCCGGACGTGGCGTAGCGCGCCAGCTCCAGGGATCACAATCCCCGCGTCGTCTGCGAGGTGATGTACTCCTTTCCCCGGAACAGTGCGGCCATTGAGCAGCGATGTGTCAACTACATCGTCGGCACCGGCGGCTACATTTGCGCCGCGTTTGCTCTTCAGATCCCCTACGACCCGACCGACCTACGCCGACAACGCCTCCCCGATCCTCGAAAACCTCGATCAGTGCACGGTCAGTCTCTGGGTCTGGCGCGATGGCGGCGTGTGCTGTGAGATGTCTTGGAAGGGCATCACGCCCGCGCCAGCTTGGTGTTGAAGAAGTCGTACTTCACCAGCCAGAAGGACGTTTCCGCGTCTACCCGCCGCACTCGTCTGCGAAGGTGAGTTCCTGCTGCTTTTCTCTTACCTCGCTTTCTTTGTGCATCCCTCTCTTGTGCCCAGCTAAGGAGCATCTTCTGACGCATATTTCCTCTACAGTACTTCCCGTCGCCGATCCGCCGATCCGTCCGTCCGCATTCCCTTCAGTGCCATCAAGACCATCGTCAAAGAGGCTGTCCTGTACCACAGTTCTGGTGTCCAGAAGCCCCCGTCTCCCTCACCATCGTCATATTCGTCCGTCTAAGACGAGTCCAACATATCAACTAGATCAACAACAGGGCGACGAGAGACGGGGCTGAGGGGACGGTGGTTTTGAAATTGGACGTAAGGTGCCCGACGTGATGAGCGGGAAGACAGCTCAGTTCAGGTACATACTGCCGATTTCCGCGCATCCGACGTCGGTGACCACCACGTCCTGTCGGCTGAGAAAGACAACGAACGACATGGCCCTTGTGGTCAAGCTGCGCAAGGAAGGTGTGATTACTGCCGCTAGCAAGCCCCTCGAGCTGTCAGCCAAGAATGAGATTGACGTCCTCATCAGGCGTTCGCCATTTTCGATCCCGCCAAGCACCATAGCCTTTGGATCTTCAAGTCTCAACATAGACATTCACCAACACGGTCCCTTGCAGAGATTGTCCCAAGGTAATATATTGATTGACGCGAGTTCATTAGCACCCAAGTAGCTCAGGCGCCTACGCACGTCAGCGCTCGACGGTATGAACGTGGATGCCGCTGTGGCGCTCGATGAGCGTCACCATCTCTTGGTCCTTCTGGCCGTGCACCCCGTGCAGGTCCAACTGGCGCCTCCGCCGCTCACGCTGGCGGACATGGCGAGGGCGGCCAGGAGGCCGAAGATTCCCGCGGGCGACGGGATTGATGTAACCCGAGTGTCACTCCCCGTGACATTGTCAAGGAGTTGTCAGATTGCCGGACTTCGGCGAGGCGGCCAGCGTCGGGGACGTCGTCGGGTTGCCGGCCTCGCGTTCCCTCGCCGAGGTCAGGTCGTTGATAGCCATGGTTGGGGTTGGTCTGCCCAAGGTCAGTATATACGCAGGCAGCCATTGCTTTTGTCGGTGTGGTATCAAAGGGAAGGAGACGGAGTACCTGGAGGCTGGATACCTTCCTGGTCTGATTCTTGCGATCGTTCAACGTCTGGTTGTCGCTGCTGTTCCCGGAGGCCCCCGAAGAGAAAGCGCTCCCGGAAGAATTAGGTAGGGTTGTCAGTACAGTGAGGTGAAAGGAAACTCGCGGGGAAGAAACGGCCGTTTTGGCGTGTCCGGGGAGGTGAGCGAAGGAGGCGAGGCAGCCGTAACTGGGCCGGCGCGTCATCAACTCATCTGAATGTTTATCGCGACAGAGCGCGAAGTCGCAACAGTCCACACAGTTCTGTTCGTGAGGGTCAAGTTGATATAAAGGAACAAAACAACGAAAAGGAAAAGGTGACTTGGTTTGGTTGAGCAAAACAAGAGCAACAATCAGCGCTCGCAACCCTACTACTACCACTCGACTGCCCAAAACCAGTTTCACAAAGTGAAACAGAAGTCAATAGTGGTCGGGACCACGATTTGGGGGGTTTTCCATTCGTTGTTCAGCAGTGTATACTCTCTGTCGCCTGCTACATACTTGCTGATCCTCCGCACCACCAAACCATGAATATCAGGATTGACGTCCCTGCTAGCAGTGCCGAAGCCACTACCGCCGCCGCCCATGATCCCAATTCTCCCGGTTTCTAGTGCAGTGGAAGCTTATACTGCCGCTGGCAGTCAGGATAACGACCTGCGAGGGCGCTGCGTACCATGGCCATGTTGCTGGCCTTCGATGCACACCTTTCGTTGGAGGCCAGATGCTGATGAGGAAGTCGTCGCAGCTGGGCTGCTTTGTGTCAACTGTGCATCTAACCCAGAGGATGAGCTCCTGGAGATTCATGCGACAATAGCGCTTGTGGAGGACGACATGATTGAATGCAACAGGCTGAGGTTGATGATCTGTAACAACGGCCTTTTGCTTCACGTTGTACTGGACGGTACTCGGACTAGGCTGGTCGCTTCTGGGGAACTGGAGGACGGCAATCGAGTGCTCCTCATTGTCGAAGCTAGCTGAGTCCTACTCAGCGTGGCCGACGATGAAGGCGAAGGGTCTCTTGCGCCGTATGATGAGGGTAGGAGCCTGCGATGAAGACATTGTGACGGGATCTGTAGTTTGGTTAGCTTGGCTGCCGGTGGTAGAATATCGACCATACATACTGGTAAGTTGATCCTTGTGAAGGTGCTTTCCCCGCGGGGGTATGCCTGCTGTGTCTTTGGTTAGTGTTGACTTAGGTAGAGAAGGACCTGGTGAAGTTGCTGTTGTGGTGGGAGTGAACAGTGAAGGAAGGTGTTTCGGAGAAGGGAAAAAGTAGGTGGGCTGGTTGTAGGGGCCAGATAAGGAAGGCGGGCCGTTGGCGAAGCAGGTCTGTAAATGGGGACCAGGAGCGCCGGTCATCTGTGGAGTAGAGCTTATTACCTACTGGTATCGACGGCGCGGCCGACGCAAAGGGCGGGGCAGTCAGGAAATCTCCTTGCAGCATCGGGGGGCGACCCTTTAGCTCTAAGAGTGACTGACAGCGAGACTCCGTCTCTGCACGGTGTCATCACTGGCGACGGAGTGGTTGGGTGGACGGAGGGCGACCATCAAAGTCCAGTGAGCGTAGTTACGCCACTGTCGATTGATTACGCTGGAGCTTCATGCGCGCACCATGACGGCTGGGTGGTCCAAGACGAAGGCCGTCAACATCGAACGCGAGCTCGACGTGTTGCTGGAGGGGTTCCTTGGGGGTTGAGCATGTTGAACAATGTGGACCGAGTGCGTGATCGAAGCACTGAGACATGGAATGCATGTAGGCCGTTGGGAGGGCATGGTGCGTAAGTGTGGCGCCCATGTGAATTTTGAGTGTGTGCATCATGTTCTGTTCTCTGATTCGAGCCGCGCTGTTTTCGTTGTAGCTGCCGTGGAGGGGGTGACCAAAGCCGCCACGAGCTCTCGCGCCAAGGCCTGTTGTACAGAATCCTGTTCTGAAGTCTTCTGAAAGATTATTGTAGGTAGGCATCATACCGCCCAGCAAGGAGATGTTGAGCAAAAGACGCCCAAGCCTGAGGTTGTATGGTTAAAGGCTGACGTTCTAGTATTCAAAAGCTGGTGAACGGGATGTAGTCGGCAGTCCGCTCGGTCTTCTCGGCTTCGGAGTGACTGTCATCGTCTGGTTCGCGTGCTCTTCCCGGTTTGTGCCTCGAGGTGCTGTAACCTCAGCGGCCCTACTGGACTGTTCTCGGAACTGTGGAGAAACCGACTGAAGTGATCTGCCATCTGACACACGGACGACAGGTCAGCCAAGGTAATGCCGAGGCCAGATAAAAGCTCGGAAAGTCGGGTGCAGTTCACGTCTTCAAAGCGGGCCGTGGCTCCGGCCCAACTCTCTTCCCTACATATTGTAACAGGCCGCCGAGTCGTTGCCGCCAGCACTTGGACGTAGGTCTGAGCTATGGCCGGGCGCTCATAGTCGAGAAAGGTACGGTCGTGACCGACCTAGTTCCGGGACCGAGGCTTTGTCGAGATGGACGGTGGCCTGGCCTCGTCACGGAGGACGGGCGGGTAAAGTTGGGCTGGCAGGCATGGCGCCACGGGCCGTGTGAGAATCGACGGAGCCAAGGAGCGCACACGAGACAAACCGGAACGGGGCGGCCTGAGGGGTGTCCTAATAGTCGAAGACATTGGTAGTTGAAAACGTCGTGACAAATAAACAGGTATATTGGCCGTCAAAGAGCCTTTGAAGGTGACGAAACAGAAGGCTATGATGGTGTTGGGAGACTGCGGGTCGTCTCCAAATATGCCCATGGTCACCTGATCATAGTGAACGCCGCCTCGCCGTGCTGGTTCCGAAACAGGCTTGTCCAGCCCTGCCGGATGGTCTTGTCACTAAGGATGTCGAGCCGGCGCAGTGCCTACGCCATTTCCGGAGCCGGTCGGTTGCCAACGATATCCCTTTGTTGGAGCTCAGACAGCAACATGATGTTGTGCAGTCGCAGGCACCGCGAGAGCTGCACATAGAGACTGTATGGGTCGTAGGTGCCGGGGACGGCCTCGCTGTTATTGTTATACCCGGTTTCTCGGAGCTTGAGGGCCGCCGATTCGAGGGTGCGTGCTTAGACTTTGTAATCAGTGCAGGCGAACGCTGGCGTGCAGGGGAGGCCTCGTTGGTAGACTACCTCCTTCTGCCATGGCCGGGTCGCAATGCGGGGGATCTGGATCCTCATGGGCGGCAGCATGATCGTGGCTGGTGGCAGGTCGGCAAAGTTGACGTCCGCCGCTGACGGTGATTGTAGTAGGGCACGAGGCGCAGGTAGTCGTAGAGGGCGAGGCCCTCCAGAAACGCGCCCCGATGAGCGTAGGCGTCTAGGTTGGAGGGGCGCTCGCGATCGGCTTCGAGACTGGCGGTATCTGTGGTCGCTTCGCTGTCGCCGTAGTGTCTGCGCAGCAGCGGCCGTCGCCGCGCCAGGGCCGAGTAGATGGCGCCGGCATCCAGGAAGACCCATTGCTTCTCGCTCGACAGGTCCGTGGGGAAGCCGAGCAAGTGTGCGGCAACTTCGATATGCGACAAGCAGCGGTCTGTAAAGATACGGTTGGCTATCTTGACGAGGAGCTGGCGGCCGTCATCGGTGGTGGTGCCATCGGTCAGCCGGGCGACCTCCCGACCCGCTGCCGCGCGTCTCCAGACCGGGTCGTCGACCTTGGTTGCGTAGTTGGTGATGTAGAAAAGTGCTGCTTCGGTTCGCTTCTTCGTCAAGATGAAGGAGACTGTGGAGGCAATGCGGGTCGTATTGCTGAACTGACTGAATGGTGGTGATGCAGATGGCAGGTGAGCCGCCTGGGCAGGGCCGGCCTCCACAGGGCCGGCCAAGGAGGCTGCCAACGGAGGTCACGTGGCATCCAGGTGGCCTGTGCCTCCACCGAGACGTTGTGGTTGTGGCGCAGGCCGATGGCCATTGCATCGTTCCAGCGGTTGACATAAGGTAGGAGGCATGGTTTCGCCGCACGTGGCGGATCTGCATCACCCCGGAGCCAAAGGAGGCCGTGAAAGTGCAGGGCCCGAGAACGGCTCAGTCGCGACAACTGCTGGCGAGACAGGTGGAGAGACCGCATAGCCTCGGACGTCGCTGGCGGCTGGTGCCCGGAGTTATGAGCTATTTCGAAGAATGGCTCGAAATGCCTGGGTTTCGCGGCTCGGCATTGTGAAGAGCGGTCGGTGTGGTGCAGAGGCCCAAGACTTACCTTCACCATGGCATGATGCCCGACGCTGTTGCGACACATTTCGACGATCTGCTTGTGGACTGCTCTCGCCACAGAATGCTGGAAGCAATTTGCAACACTACCTACAGGGATAATTAAAAGAAACTAGGAAAACAGAGAGGGACCGCCTGGGTTCACCGCACGAGTATCCTGCAGCCTTTTCACGATGTTGTTACCAACTGTTGCGACAAGACGATCCATCGGCTCCCGGAACTGATCGTCGATTTGGCATTCGAGTTTCTTTGTAGAAACCGGCTTCTTCTCCATGATGGGGTGTCCCCGAAAAGTGCTCGAGCTGAACAGTCTCAGAATTCATCAAAACACCTTGGCGCCAGCTGTTTCCACGAGCTCGATAGGGTCCGGGCTAGCGGCACCCTCGGCAAGTCGACCGACGACATTGAGGAAGCCTGTATGTCCTTCAGCTCCTCTCAGAGGGACTGCGGGTCGCTCATCTGGTTGCGCAGAAGGGAAGCGCAGGGGTCATGTGCGTGAGACCGCTGGTGATCGGGCTGCCGTGGCCGCTACAGTCATGGGAGGGGGCGTCTCCCGTCCCAAGATCTCCCGCAAGACCTTTGCCATGCTCTTGTCCGGTCCGCGGACTTGGGCGCCACTGTTTGTGACGGCTGACTCGCTGTTGGCCAAGAAAGAGGACGATGCCCGTGCCGTTAGACTCTTCGGGTGTTTGTGGTGCCAGACGCACGCGTGCCCGGCCATGTGAAGGAGGTTCAAACCCTCCACTTCCGAGTTGTTGTAGTTCTTAGTAGTCCGGTCTTTGCAGGAGGCTCTGACTGCATTGTAGGCTTGCAGACTGCCTGGGCTGCGTTAACTTTGGCGTCAACACCGTTCCAACATCTCGCTAAGGTAGTCAACAATACGGATGAAGTCAAACATGTTGCCGGGGACGGTGAGAGTCGGCTCCAGGTAGGTGTGAGCGTCGCTCACTGCCTGCAAGGTGATCGAGCTCGGGGCTATATCCAGGGACGCTCCTCGGGGGAACTTCTTGAGGAAATTGGCCGTCAAGGCTTCGATCTCACACGCACACTGGATACGCAGTGTATTTTGCCCTGAGCCGTTGTTATGCGCCTCCGGATTGGCTTCGAAATGTTCTTGGCCGAGGAAAGCAAAGTGGCGAACTGCAATCACACCACCCTCGGGCTCTTCTTACTGATCGTGGGTGGCGTCTCCAATTCCCAAGGTGTCTAGTTGTCATTTGAATTCAAGGGTCTCGACGCGCTGGTCCTCTATGTCCCAGTGGATTATAAAACGGCGAGTCTCGTCCTTGGCGTTGATAATGTTGCACTGAGACAATATCGTGTCTAAGGCGATTCTCCACTGGTATTGTCTCGTCGAGGGTCGGAGCCCGTGGCAGCCTCCTCGTGGGGTCTCCGGCGTCGGGGTGGACGTGTGCCTAGACGTCGTGGTGGGCGGCTTCGAAGTTGAGATGTAGATACCACGCGGGCCAGTCGCGGAGGTTGGTAAGCTTATTTATTGAATCCATCGTCGCTGTATTGTGGGAGGCGCGGCGTTCTCGAGGGTCAAGATCAGGAGGCCTGCGGGCTAAAGGTTGAAGAGGCTCACTCTGAGAGTCGATTTCTAAATATAGAGACGCAACACAGCCAATGACTTGTCGGGCGCGAATAGCAGAGGCAAAAGATTTCAAGTACAGGGCCTGGCTGGGCTGGCGCCATTAGTCCCGACCTGCCACCAACTTCTGCTCGGCCATTGCCTCATCATCATCTGGATGGCCATCCAACCCAACCTGCCTTTTACAACCCATTTTAAACCTCCTACCGGTTTCTATTCTTCCCCGACCTTCCCTCCCCGCCCAACAAGATCGCTGCATCTCAGAGTCCCAGTATAGGTACAGCACATGGAGTAACATGTCGAGCTTCCGAGCTCTTCATCCCTTCGATTCGGAAGGTACGTTCTGTTGGCGTTCGTTCTCCGACAACGAGCTGATACAATTTCCAACAGTCAGCGACACTCCCAAGCGCGTTTGCTTCAAGTTTTCGGCGCCCTAGGTGGCCGTCGACGCCAAAAAGCAACTAAGAACGTTAACCACCGACGACATACGCGATGAAAGCCTCCAGGTCCCCGCTGCAGGACCTCCGATCGTGTGCACTTCGACTCCAAGAAACAATTCATTTATACGCGCCTCTTTGTCAATGGCCAGACAATCCGGGAAGGTAGCGTTCAATACGACTACGGGCACGGAAGGAGGCGGATCCTTTTCCCATTTACCTTTTCCCCTCTCTCTCTCTCTCTTTCTCTCTCTCTCTTCAATGCGGCCGCCTTTTTTCACCCGTGTTGTGGTTTCGTTGATCGGTCTGATCTGATGGTTCGTCGAGGTTGGGACACGCATCTTGTCGGCGTGATTTCTGCTGGGTTGAGCCTATCCTACTACCAAATGACCAGGACCAGCGGCCAGTATTCATGCCCAAGGGAGGATCAAGAGCCTAAAAAGAAAGAAAACGATGAACAAGAAAGTCCCATGGAGCCAGTGGGCGAGATGTCTCCGAAAAACTGTTCCCAGCTGGTCTGATGCCGCCAAGCGTGTCGTGGAGAGGCAAGATGCGCACCAGGCGGTAGTCGGATCGTTCGGGCCGGGCCCGCCGGAGACGGGGCCGGCAACGCCGGAAAGACACGAGCTCTGTTGAGCACGCAACAGTCAGCTAAGAACATGGACAAGGATACCCGCGGATTAAGCGGAGGGAGTGCGGAAAGTTAACCTGTCCTCCCGCGGTCGTCTGCGGGAAGTATCCTTCCATGTCTGTTCACACGATGCTCAGATGCATGACTTTGACAGAGCCTTCCTCCATGACCCCACCCCCGACGGCGTCAAGGTATACGTCAGGAAGGCCACGGGCTTCGGCAATGGTGACGGTAAGGTCTGGTTGTTCTGCAAGGCTCTCTAAGGCCTCCGCGAGAGCCCTCTGTGGTGGTTTCAGTTAATCAAAGCAATGATGGAGAAGCTTGACTTCATCCCCGTCGACGGAGAGGTTTCCCTATTTATGAACAAGAGTTTGCAAGCTTACGGATTGATGCATGTGGTTGACAACGCCATTGCAGCCCCGATCAATGACATCACAAAGCAGGTCAGAGGAAGGCTCGAGGTCGAGCTGTAGTTCCGAGTCGCTTCAATGTCGTTGGCGTCGATCAGAAGGTTCATTGTCAAGTACCAGAGGTAGCCAAAACGTAGGTGGGCCCTTACAATGGTGCCAAATTTTCCGTTTGGGCGCATAATACTATGATTTGACAGATGGAGGCACGATGGCATGTTGGGTTGCCCGCGGCCATCTCACCACTCTCTACTAACTAGACAAGTCTCATCGGGTTGAACCGGTCAATCAGAGCGTCCAGATGTGCCTCGCAGTCCTTGCCCTCTTCCTCCTCCTGGGCGCGGCAAGACCATTTCACAACGGTGCTCTCCTCCCTTTGGTGTTGACCCAGATGGAAGTCTCGACATGCTGCCATCTGGTTCTCTTGCCTGTTTCGTTGTGTCGTCTCCCTACACACACGCGCCTGTGTTTCCTTCTTGCGCTCTACGTAAGAGAGATAATCCGCCGCCTCTGCGAAGCGTGCCTCGAGATTTCCCAGAAACGAAGTGCCTGGCTTGCCCGCAAGTCCGAGATTGATCCCAGCGCAGGTGGCGAGGTATCTCATCGTATCTGCGCATCCCGGGCGCTTTGGCTGCTGCTGCTGCTGTCGGGACTGGCGGCTGCCCTTGATCCGTCTCTTGCGACCGGCGGCTTGTCGGGCGGTGGGTGCCGCGGGAGCAAGAGTAGCAGCGGCGGCGTGGGCTAACGGGTACACCGTCGTACCGGTGGCGCTTCGTCGGCGGAGCGCTTCGAGGATATCAGAGCGTGTCTTCGAGCATAGGAAGAGGCGGAATCGCTTGCCAGCGCGGAACTTAGCCAGGTAGTCGCTCGGGTCGATGCCACAAAGAGTCTGGAGCACAAGATGAGCATGTGGTGTAAGAGCGGATGGTTCTTGGATTGGACTCACCATCTCGGACGTGTGCCGGCACAGGACGATGAGTATGGCGATGACGTGTCCGGCGCCGCACTAAGGGGTCGGGAAGGAAGATAAGCTACGACAGCGAAGACGACGAACGTTTATTTAATCTTGGCAAAGGAGCGATGTATGGTGCCGCTCCCCAGAGCAGTGCATGAGTTTCGTCGATGGCTGGTTTACAATAAGAGGGGGTACAGTAAAGCCCCAGGAGAAGGGGGGAAGCACAAACACCGTCGGGCTCGCACGCAGTGGACGAGAGACAGGCGAGGGCTGCAGGACAGACGAAATGGGCGGCGCAAGGAGCATAGAGAGTGAGGATGGAGATGTCTCAGGTAACCATGTCTTTCTAGGGCTCTCTCCGGGAGAGAGGATGAGCGAATGAAGACAAACGGCCGCACGGTCATGGCGGTGAGGATGTGAGGGAATCAGGTAACTAGGCTGCTTGCTTCATGTGGGTGTGAGGCTCAGAAACAGAGCGGCAGACGTAGCGGAATAATGAATGTTGTGTCTAGACTGGGAGGAGAGATACACAGATACACCGCCACTGTAAAGGATAATCAACTTCAGGTCACTCTTCCAAACGAGTCGACCGCTGTAAAAACGCAACCGTCGCCCATCACCGCCGTCGGGGGGGTCTCAAAACCACGTCCAGCATTACCTTCCGAAACTCTCTCTCAGTGTTCAGGGCCTCCATGGATTGTACCGCGAGCCGCTCCAGCAACAGGGTGATTTTGGCCTCTTGATCCTGCCACTCGGCCTCGTCCAGGCCGCCCTCATCATTGCCCAAGGCTGAGGCGTCGCGTTTTCGCTGCAGAGGTTGTCGGAGGCTCGCGTCTCTGCCTTGCCGTGCGTCCGCCTCGTCACCACTATCAGCTGTACCACGTCGGTCGTTCGTTCTCGTTTCGCAGCCACGTGGGGATGGTGACTCGTTACGCCGGTGGTGGTGTCTATTACGGCTGTCACTGCGCTCGTTGTTCCCTCTGTCACTCCTGCGGTCGTTTTGGTCGCAAGGTTGGTTCCGGACGTCGTTGTCATTACTCACAGGGCGCAAGGTGGCTACTATTGTGGAGGTCTCTGCCTCGAGCATGCGCGGCACGAAAGGGGTTGTTGGACTGGAAATCAGACCAACCGGCTTGGGGGCCTCTGCTCATGTCGCGAGAAGGTTGACGGGATGAACGACGTCTTCGGTCACCACGTTCAGACCTAGACTGAGAGTGGCGGCCAGTGTCGTCCTCATAACGGGGAGAGCAACGACATAGAGCACGGCTGCGTTCGCGTTCCCTTCCGCGTCGTTGTCACTTGCGTGCCTCGCAATCGTTCTCTGATAAACTGGAGGTTCGCATTGGCAATGCAAAGGCACGGCATGCACGAAGAAAATGGGTACCAAGACTTACCACAAGACGTCCTTGTCGCTCGATATTTAGCCGCAGCAGCCCCCGAAGTGATGCCCGCGCCGGCGAGAGCACCGAATCTTGAAGGCAGGGGGTCCATGAACGACATATGTCGGTCAGATTGACATCGTTGTTGTCTCCATTAGTGCCTGCCATGATGCTGTCGTTGGATGGGGTCCCTGGTTCACTGAATATGGACAGGATGAAGGCAAGATGACGTGCTCAAGCAATCCGGGGATGTTGCAGAAATACCGACGCGAGAACTCAAATAACGTTTGAAGAAGTCGACAGGAGGGAACAGGACGATTCATAAGGAGCTCAAAGGAAGAGCCACATGACGCATGGCGAGACAGAACAGCGGAAGGAACACGGTGAGAAACATCGGCATACAAACGGAGGGAGATGAGGCACGACGGGAGACAACTGTCCATGTTGATAGGCCACTTTCCCAGCCATCATCCAAGCATCTCGCGCATCCCGTCTTCTTCTGGCTCTTGCTCCTCTTTGCACGCCGTCCAGACCTGGACGCCTCATCTCGGTCCTTCTGGCGACAAGACCTTCCGACACAGGCATGGCAGAGGTCGCAGCGAATCCGAAGGACAGGGTGCGCATTCTTCTTCCTGCCCGTCTCATCTCGAAATTGGGATGCCTGCTTGTCGCTCCATGATCAGCTGACGCAGTATTGACAGGTCGTTCGCGGCAAGGTGACACTAAGGATGCTCGCAAACGCCAGACCGTCGCCTCGTATTCCCTGGACAGCGCGCGATCAAGTTTTCATCGTCGCCCATCTCGCGCGCCACAAGCTGCAGCGGCATGATTGCAAGAAGAAGGGCTTCTCCGAGATTGCTGACCGTCTCGGCCTGCTACGTGAATTTGAACTCAACGACCTTATCCACCCTAAGCTTGGAGGCGAGCTGCTCCGCGCGCTCCATCGCCTCACCCAACAGGACCATGTCTAGCGGGTCGGTACCAAGTACCGTTACCGCCAGCACACCTGATTTTGGACGTGAGAGGGCTGAGACGGCGACATGGAGCTCAGACAGGACGCTCAACCTCGAGGCATCGAGGCAGGTGACGGTGGTATTTTGCCTAGCCCCATGCGAGAAGATGACCGGTCTACCGTCGTCGCCGGCGACTCTGCCAGTGAGAACCTCGGTATAGGGCTTAAGGCCGATGACACTCGGTGCCACAGGCTTTCAGATCGTCTGGATGGACACTTCTGGGGCGTGATGCAGCGTCCCCCGCCTTCTCTTACTACGACCGCACAAATCCACTTCGACCGCATGCGACCCCACGTGCTCCTGGGAGTACACGAGATCTTGGTTGAAGCCGGCGCCATTAACACTGCCATCGCAGCCCGAGATGCTCCTGGCGCTACTGGCAACACTACTGACCACGCTGACAATGGCTCTGGATGTCCGCTTGCTGGCGTCAACGCCAAAACTGGCTTTCCGCAGCCTCCCGCAGTCTCCGCCGGCCACACCCAAACAGGGCTGAGCTTGTCCATGGCTGGAGCAAGAAGATCGGCATTAGCAGAATGAAACACGTGCGGCCGTGTTTACCCTCCTGGATACTAAGTTCTCCCTATCCTGCAACCTCGCGGCACTAGCTGCCGGTATGCATTACCTCCGCTTCCAGCTAGTTACCCACTAAGCACATGTTAGCCGCCTACCCCAGGCCGTCTTTGAGCAAAAGCATAGCACCCTCGAAGCCGCTCGGGTGTGCACCCAGTCAATCGCAGCCAAGATCCTGGCTATTGAGTGTGACATTGCGCGGCTTAGTCTGGTGGTAAGGACGTCTTCGCATGGATCTGAAGGCGCCCTAGGTGTATTACTTGAGTTTGTTATTAGGGGCACCTGTACTAGGGTGGCAGTATAGCAGTGCGCCGAAAAAGACTAAGTATGAGCAGTACTGTAATCCTGATCGTGTGCTCTGTGGTGAGCAAGGCCGGAAACATGTCCTTTGTATTCAACTACACAAACATACCTTTGTCTGTCCTGCAACTGTTTCCGGCAGTACTTACGGACCAAGCCATTGCTTTTGTTTCGTCCCGCGTATCTGCGCGATCTTCTTGTCCATGGCAGCACTACCCGAGGTGGAGGAACCCCAGAATAACGCCTGCGTCCCGTATGAGCCGGCACGAGAATCATCACTGAGGCCCCATCGGCTGAATGCCAATTCTTGCGGAGAATGCGCGATGAAGTCTTGCCCCTCCGTGGCCTGATGCTGTTGCCAGATGTCACTCATACTGTCCAGTGAATTGTAAAAGCCACTTTGGCGAGTCTCAACAGTTTGATTGACCTCGCGATGCTTTGATGTGAGCCAGTTTTCAACCATCATCATGTTGGAAAAGACGTTTGCCAGCGATGGGAAGACAGGGTGTTCAGACGGTGAAGATGAGATCGTGCCCTGAGCCTGGATGTCTCGGTAAAGATTTTGCTGCATTGTCTTGGCTTAACTGTAGGAGGTATACAGCAGCATCGGCGCAAGCTGCCATCTGCCGAAGTCGCGGAAAGGCGAAGTCGCGCAGAAACAGAGCGGCCTGTCGGACGCGGACAATCGAGTCCTGAACAGACGGAAGGATTTCATTGTCATCAGGATGCGGCTGTTGTAAGCCGGGTAGACCAGACATGACTTGGGAGACGCGATCATCGACTTCAGGCAGAAGCGATCCGAGCGAGGCGAGAGCCGAGGCATAGCGGGCGATGAGCTCTTCGAGTGACAACCGATTAGCGGCAAGTGTGTCGTCAGGGTCAAGGTTGATGGGACATGGTGAGTCTTGAAGAATGCGTAGGAGATCTGAGGCTGTTGTATTCGCTGTACCTTCGGGCTGCGAACACGTATCCTCAGTGTTTAGGGGAGGAGGCGCGGCGGTGGCAGCCGGCATGGATATGACAGCTTCGGTCATGTATGACTTCCAGGCGGCGATGAAGGGCTCGGGCACGCCGCGCGTGTCTGCGCTGAGACGGAAAGGGGATGGGGCAGCTGACGTTGACGATGACGGCGTCGTTCCAGTTGCGGTTATACACTCCCTCCCACTAAGAAACACACACCAGCATCGCACAAACGGCCTGTGGTGTTGAGGGGCACGCCGCCGCCGTCGCGAACCCAGTCACCGAGAGTCTGCGCCCTGGATTTAAGCGACGCGAGCCGTGTACAGTCAGAGCCGCCATACGATTGATCTGGCTGAGCTTGACGGAGGCGGACGAGGCTGTTCATGGACTGGCGGGCGCGTGTCGCGATGTCAGCTGTCCAAGAGATGCGCAACGCGGCCTCGGCCAGCGTTTGGAGTCGTGTCACCTCGCCCACCAGTGCTGCTGTTCGCTCGCAAAGCCGACATAAAGGAGGGTCGAGGTTGGACATCCCACGGCGTCTCGGGGCGAGCAGTAGGAGCAGAAGGATAGCGGGCAACGGTCGGCGATATTGAGCAGATCGCGACACAACCGGTTCAGTATTGAGTCGAGGTCGCCTAGAAAAAAGAGTTCGCGGACGTACTGTCCAGCAGCGTTGAGCGTGAAAGGCTGCTCGGGGAGAGACTGATATGGCGGTGGTGGGCGGAAGGGGTGGTAGTAGAGGTCGTAGATGTCGCGAAGTGAACCGAGATGCAGGGCGTCATGCAGCCCCAACCAGGTACTGCCCAGGAGGACAATGCGGGGTACCGTAGCGCGAAGGAGGTTGAGGGTGTTGAGGCAATCGAAGAGGTCGAGATAGCGCACAGTAGGTAATCAGGGTGCTGCAGTGATGGGCCCTGAGAACAGCCACCAGCACGCTGACAGCGAGAACAGACACGACGAGCAAGACAGCGATGACGGTCGGGACGCCAGGTGCAGGTGTGGAGGCACCGAAGCCTGGGCAATGGGTGATGTATTGGCTAGGTTCTGGAGGCCCAGCGAGGCAGGTGTGGAGACTGGCAAAGACCCGGAGGAGGTCACGTGGCCTGCTCCGCAATACCAGGACAGCGGGGAGTCGGGTCGAGACGGACGAGGAGGAGGCTGTGCAGATTGAGTGCTGACGCTGTCTCTCTTTTCTGCACCTGCTGCCCAGACTCCAACGACCACCCACGTTCTTCGTTTCCCTGCTTCAGGCTGTCAACTTTATGGACCCGGACCCGATCAAGGCAAATCTTGCTGACCTCATCGTGTTTTCTTCTCCAGGTTTTCAGGTCCTTTGGCAGGTCGCGTCTTCACCCGCCTCCCTCACTTGTCTTCATGGCGCACTTCCGAATCGAAGAAGATCACCGATCAAAACTTCGAAACCCCCGCCAAGTATAAGATGACCATCCGGGGATTTGGGAACGTTTGAATATGCTCAACGCTTGATAGCTGTTCTGGGTAAAATCATCACGGCTCAACAGGTTTTCTAAAGGGTCGGGGCCAGGATGTATTTGAAGTCGTCTTTAGAAAACCGGCGTCGTTAAGCTTGCGCTGAGCGTAGACTCTAAAAGGAGAGGGACGTGGCGTGGCGCGGAGGTAAGACTTCTATGACTTATAGCGTAGGATCTCCCGTCTTGAGTTCCTTAAGCTTCTCTGTATGACCAGCAGTATAATTCAAAACCCTATACACAAAGCGGAGAGCGGCACTCGCTTGCGCCCGTTCACATTCCAGTCTGCATACCTTGCTCCTTGTAAAAGCCGCCGGCGAGTCGCTCGCCTTTGTCTTCCAGTCTTCGAAGGCGGCGGCCGCCTCGGCGACGGCGTTGACAGTTGCTAGTGTCTCTGAAATGGAAAATGGGGCCACTTTGAATTGAAAGTGGTGCTTGGGACCTCTGTCCCAGTCGTCGACAAAGACGCCTAAATGGGTGGCCATAATGCGTCGCCAAAGGCTAGTATGAAGTTGCTTGCCGAGAGGCCTTCTTGCAAGGATGTGCATCGCAAACGCGAAGACAAAGACGCCGCAATCGACCCCGTGATCCTGCTTTGGGCAGAGGATGGCCTCGGCAGAGCGAACGGGGTCGAGGGTGTTTGGGAGGTAGTGTTCAATAAAACGGGCGGTCATGCGTGCTGAGGATGTTCCAATCGCTGCCGAGGCCGCCGCAGCTTTGGCCAAGGTGATGCCGCCGCCCTTTCTGTTGCCCTGGTTGCCGCTCCGCCGGGTGGTGGCAAAGACTGATGATGGCATGTTTGAAAGGGATTTCGGCCGATTATGCGAATTTGCAGAGATCTTTGGCTAACGCTTCTCTCTGGGTGATGTCGTCGTAGGCGAACTCGTAGAGTATCTCGAGCTGGCGTAAACAGAGTGCTTGCGAGGCAGCAAGCATGGTTGCGGGCGCGGAGCCGTTTGGTTCCGGCTCCCCCGGCCGAGGCGACGTGCGACCAATGTTGAAGTTTCCGCAGCGACGGCGACTTTCAATTGAGTGCTGTCGAGCGATGCTGTTGTTCGCAACCGCGTCGGTGCAGTCTGCATCCAAGACGCGTGTCCTGCTGGCTTTGTGCTGGACATACCAATTGCCAGCTCTGGAGCTCGTCCGGGCAGGAGGTCACATGTTGTGATGTGTTGGTGTGAGATCCGTCGCGTGCTTGACGTGCCGCCCTCAGCTGGGCATCCTTTTTCTTGTGGAGCAAGAGTCAGAAACATCACGCTAGAACTGTGCGCATCATGAATAACAGGTTGTGATGAATTTACCTTCTTGTCAAGCGTAAAAAAACAAACAAGCAACCTGCAAACACAAATAACTCCCTGCCAGCCATATGTCTGTTCGACTCGTGCGTAGTATGCATGCCAATAACCCGCGTGTCAACGAACCATCTACCTTTGCGGACACTCAAAAGCATGAGCACCATGTTTACTTTGAAACGCCAGAATTCGCAGGTTTCCCACTCCGGTCGTTGATAGTTTGGATCCGCTGCGCAATGTCCACCATACTTTCCATCATTTTTTCCACCAACTGCAGGAGACATGCGTGTACGCGCCACACGTCGTCGCGGCTTTCTTGAATCTCTTTCGCACGATAGGCGAGTTCCTCGTTGTGATCAAGCATGGCACTTGTCGTCTCGTCCAGGGAGTTGCGCGTGCCATGCTTGTACAGGATGGCGAAGATGCAAACAGCGGAGTCGATGTCGCACCGTGTCTGTTGTAAAAGCGAAATGCTGGTACGTAGATGTTCCATCTCATGCTTGGCAAATTCCTCTTCTCGGCGACGGTTGGCTTCCACGAGAGCTTCGTAGGTCTGGATCCTTTTTCCCTGTGGTGACTCGTGAGGACCAGGCGGCGGCACTCCGGCATTCTTGCTGGGTAACAGGGACTCCCACGGCACTTTATCGTCAGCCGTTCCGAAAAAAGACGCCATGATGCATCTCCAGAGCATGACGGGAATCTTTTGCGGTAATGGCCTCTGAGCGAGAACGTGTAAGACGCAGGCAAACAAACATATGCCGCCATCTTCGGGGTTCTCAACCTGGGGCGCGGCGCACAAAAGAGCCTGCCGTCCTTCGTAGCGGGCAAATGACTCGGGCCAGTACTGTCTGTTGACCTTGGTAAGCACCTCGTAAGCGCAAGAGACGTCTGATGGGGTGAATGGACCCATGACGTAGAGGTCAGGAGTTCGAAAAGTGCTCCCAATGCGGTCCAGGGTCAACAAACCCTACTTGTCGCCTGCCAAGAACGGAATAAGCATCTTTTTGCAAAGCGCGACTGAGGTAGAAACGCCCTCGAAAGGCTCACTGTGCTCTGCGGTATTGTATCGTTCTAACTCGCGGGAGTCAATCAGGTGGATCGTTGGTCCGCAGGCTCGGCAGATTCCGCCAAGGCACATGTCCAACCATGAAGCCTGGATGACCTTGCCTTCGACGACCTCCTGAGCTGCGACAACGTCCATCCTATGTTTTTGTCGTTTGCTCGGAGGCAGAATGTCTCCAAAGCACCCTTTCCGGGGCATTTGACGCGAGGAAGTGGATGCTGTGCTTGGGCCGGCTGCGGCCTCCATGTCTTTCTTGTCTTGTTCAACAGTGGTATGATTCTGAGGCGAGTCTTGTTCATGCGATGACTCGTCGATGTCAAGGTCAGAGAAGTCTCCGCCAAGGAAGTCGAATTCGTCACAATTGCTCTCGGTGTCAACGTCTTGGCTGTCAGAGGGGGTCTCCCTGCCGCCGACGTCACCTCTGATGATGTCGTTGTCGCACGGCTCAGAGCCTTCTTCCAGAAGTTGTTGAACTCCGCTTTCTTCGCTGCACGCTTTGCTTAGTTCTTCGGACTCGAATATGTCTTCGTCGTCGGGTGTTTGTCCGGTCTCGTGCGCGTGATCGGTGATGTCACCAGCGTTGAGGAGGTTCTCCAACTCTAGCTCGGAGACGGTGTGTCCCTCGAATGAGGATGATGAGACCTTGCAACGTGCGTTCTCTATGACATCTGACGAGATCGATGATTCGTTTGGTGCGTCGTTCGGCAGGGTGGTTGTATCTTCAGCGTCATGCAACGGTGATGTCGATGCAGAGGAAGCCTTCTGCGTCGGCGATGATGCTTCAGGTGATTCTGGCGCTGAGGGAGATGTTGCCTGCACGGGTGCTGATGGTGCTGATGGTTCTGACGGTTCTGACGGTTCTGACGGTCCTGACGGTGCTGGTGATGATGAGGATGAAGACGATGCTGACGAAAGGTCGTTCTTGGGCACTCTAGAATAGAAATCGTCTGCCTGCTGAACGTCTTGCAGGGTAATGCCAACCTTGCAGCGATTGAAACCCTTGTTGGAACGTCGATCGTTGGCGAAGTCGCACAATAGTTGGAAGGCGATGTTTCGGTCAGGACAGCATTTGGCAAACTTACTGAGGGCGGTAAAAAAAGGTTTGCCTTGGTCGGATTGATCGCGACCGACGAGGTAGAGGAGATGAATGTCGCTGATGTGCCACGCCTCGGCTGCGTTGGCTGCCTTCGAACGCGCCTGGATGTTCACGATGTTGGCGTCCCAGTCGAGGTTTGCGAGAACAACACGGACGACCGGGTCAGGAATCTCCTTCCTGATATCGGATATGTCGAGGTGGTGAGGCGGATTCGTGAAGTCGGCCTCGAGCTTGATGACGGCGTTGCAAAGGAAGTCAGCTGCCGCCTGATGGCGAATAACAAAACCAGATAGCACTTGTAGCCGATCCTGTAAGGCTTGTGGTGTCGGCTCTATAGGTTTGGGTCTGCTGACAAGTCTAACCATCGTTTGCATACGGCATGGCGGCAAACTACAACGGATGATTGTTGGATGTGAAGCTGAGAGACTTGAGGTTGGTAGAGATGGGGTCGGACGAGGTTGGGGGAGAGGTCGTCCCGTGGGTCGATGGTCTTGTCTGTCGGCTCCAGAGGCAGAAGTCCACGGTTGCAGTTTTCCGCGGAAAGAGTACCTGGCAGGCAGGAGGTTGCCGGGCAGCGGCGTTGGGGGGAGGGCAGTTCCATTGGTTGAGATGAGATCGGGAAGCCCAATGTTTTGGCACTGAAGAATGAAATCTTGGAGGTGACTTGATATTGCAAGGCAGGTGCAGTCGGGTACCTTCCCTCCAGGATTATTCCGGGGCAGTTACAGTACCCAGGTAGCTTCCCTCCAGCATCTGCAGGCTGCGGGGCAGGGCTAGGTACCTAGGTACCTAAGGTAGGTAGTGGATGTAGGTAGCTTACCGGCACCGGCCAGTGGGGAGGTGATGCAGGTACGTACCTAGGTACCATGTGCAGTTGCTGAGTCCCACGCCCTTACCTGACGATCTCGGTTTGACGGGTGCAGTGCGGATTGTCCACAGAGGGGAGATGCTGTATCCAGCGGCAGCTCGATGTTTCCATTGTCCGTCCTTGGCTTTTGGCAGCAGTGCTCTCGACAGTTGGACATGTGGACGCAGGTGCAGCCTGCGCGACAGGGATTTTCAGCAGAGGGTTGCAGGAAAGAAAGACAGGCCAAAGCCGTTCCTCTTCACTGGCCACGGCAGCTGCAGCGCAAAACGTCTTGTCTCTGATGCCTCTGCCCATCCTTGCACCTCATCGCGTGATCCCCAGGCTGCTAAGTTTCCACGAGTCGCGTATTGAGCCGCCGCTGACGATGATCCCACTCAGCACATCTGCCCAGCTTGACAGTCTTGAGAATCAGACCTGTTGCATGTGAGAGCACCCCGGCTTCTCTACTCTCCGCGATAGCCTCCAGCTCCCACCCCCAACGCAATTTGCCGTTCTAGCGCCGTGACCAGTGTCATCGACGTTCCAACTAAGCCCCCGTTGGTGCGATTCTGTGGCTTCTTCTGCGGACCACGTCGGGGCTGGTTGGGCTGGCGACGTACATTTGCTGGGCGGATGTGGACGAAGTCCCAGAAGTAGACAAACGGTTGAGTGGCTGTGGTTCCCACAGCTGCAGCAGCTGCTCAGGCAGGATTCTATTGACGCAACGAAGACTGTCGGTCCAGATCGGAGGCCTGCAGCATTGATGGCGCCGGAGAAGGAGAATTCGCAGCATTTCCTGGAACATCTTGTTCACAATTCCACTTCACACTGGACCAACCCTCTCAGTCCTCCTCTCCACATCATCACCGCCGCTCACCAAGCACGAGAACGTGCATGCCAAACAGTCCTTGGAGACAATGACTCATTCTGCATGATACAAACACCTCGGTAGGAGTAGAAGCTAGACTACTCTCCACTCAACCACACCTATACGATGATCGTCTCCGTTGCGGTACTCAGGATGAACACTATTGCGGTAAAGGTCTTTGCAGGTGTCACTGATGCTTCCGTTGCCGGTGCCGGACTCATCTCGCCTGCTGGAGATGGCGTGGGCGAAACGACGAGGCCGGAAGCCTTCGGAAATCTCCTTGACAAGTATGACTCGGGCTGGCATCTGGAGCAGCCTGGAGAAGCACTCAGCATTCGATTGCGACAGCCTGTCTCTTCGCTGCAAGACATAGCTGCCATGGCGTGCGCTTCATGTTTTTTCCAAAGCCAAGGCACAGAGTGGCAGAGCGCCAGGAGTCCTGTGTCTGGCTCAATCCACAAGTGCCGATCGTATTGCCAAGTCGGCTGCTCCGCTGCCGGGTAGTACACGGTCGAGGAAAGGTTGATCGTCTCTGAAACGTGCGTATTCCTCCTCCCGCTGCTGTTGTTCCTTCATGTGTGCGAGGAGATCTCTCAATCAAAGCCGCTTGTAGTCTCGGGGGCAACGTCGGGGTCAACTTGGACCGGGGCTGGGTTGGGAATCGGGACTCGGCCTGCTAGGCGCCATTGCTGGTTTCCGGTGATGGAACGTCCGGTTTGGTCGTGTCTATGCTGGCTTCTGCGGTCAGCGTCAGTCTTCTGCCTGATGAACTAATTTTACTGACAGGAAAAAAGAAAAAAGGGCAGACATGCCGCCTGCGTCGTCTCGGCTTTCGAGTGCTCGATTGACTTCGGAGGCCTCAAGGTATGGCAAGCGTCAAGGCGCGAACATTTCTTCGCCACGTGCGCAAGGTGGAGGTCGATTGAGAGGTGGGACTAATGTTGATGTTGTTGCGCCGCAAACCAGAAGCCTGGGGTGGTAAGTGAATGGTGGTGGTGTTCCAGGTTGCGGGAGGTGCAGTTGGGTCTGGTTGATTACATGAGAGTTTTTCTGGTCAGGCAGTGTCTGGGCGGGCAGTACCAGTTTTGGTAGTGGTGCCAGTTTTGAGAGCACAGCAGCTGCGGCTCTACAGTCCGTTGCACTGGCAGCTTCCAAAATACCGAAATTCCGAATTTTAGGTGGGGGCCAAAAAACCAGAAAAAACTGATTTTTTTGCTAAAACTACTACTTTATAGTATTAATATATAACATATAGAGTATATATATAAAAAAGTAAGATACTTCTATAATTACTAAAATAAGGGCTATTTAGAGATACTATTTTTATATAAATATATTTAAGTCTTATTTTTAATATTTTTTCACCTAATTTTTAGTTATATAACTAAAAAGTAGGTCTATTTAATTATTAAAGTAATTTTTTTAGATAAAAAAAATTAAAAAATTTTAAAAATAAGACTTAAATACACCTATATAAAAATAATACCTCTAAATAGTTCTTATTTTAGTAATTATAAAGGTATTTTACTTTTTTATATATATACTCTATATATTATAAAAATTAATAAAAAATAGGTAGTAAATATAGTTTTTTTATGTGGTTTACCTTTTTTAGCCCCCACCTAAAATTCGGAATTTCGGTATTTTGAAAGCTGCCAGTGTAACGGACTGTAGTGGGGCAAGGTGCGTCACCTCTCCACTAAACCGTCACCTCTCCCACCAACCCGACTAAAACCCCATCACGTCTCCCACCAGACTGTCACCTCTCCTCCCAACGCACCGTGGCCTCTTTTACCCACGCACCATCACATCACCTCTCACGACCACACAGCACAATGACTGGATGCACGCAAACGAAGGACCCTCAACTCAAACTGGCGACATTTCGCATGGGATATTCGCGGCCCCAGCCGGCGAGCATCTGCCTACCGAATGACTCTCGGCTTTTCTGCGCCCATGATTCGTACGTTGACCACTAGATTTCTTTTTTCTCCATCTGTGTTTCTTTCCTTGGACACAGGCCACGGAAGTCCTGGGCCCAGCACGAAGGCCCAGGCCACGGAAGCCTTGGGCCTGGTGGGCAAATTGATGAATGGAAATGGCCAAGTGCTGTAGGGGTCGGATGCTCGGAAAGTTTGCATTTGCTCCCCGGATGTGAATGAGCTGTTGTATCTCCTTGTTTAATGCCCGGACTAAACAATTATGGCGATGGCTGTTCCCAGGAATATTCCCCCCTGTCACATTTGGTGATGTGCAATCAGGCTCATGGTGCAGCCCAAGCCCAGTGCGGGTCATGGCTGAGGACGGATGAGCGGCCATCAGACACTGCGCAAAATGGCGGTAGACTCCGAATCGGCTGGATAGTCCTCTCTGGGTCAGGGTATCGTACAATGTGGTGCCCAATTGAATGCCTGCAGAATGCTCAAATAACCTGCGGTAGGTAGAAGATGAGGGGTCGAGTAGACAGCGTCTCTGCACGTTCTAGGACATCGTCAGGCGGCCGGAAGGGGCGTGAAAGGCTCTTGGCTTGAGCCGACGGGTGCTTGCGGTGGTTGAAGAAACGATCGTGGTACCTAGCTCTTGCACTCACCAGAGAGTGAATCTGAAGGAACTGGGACAATGCAGTTGGGTGCGTCGGCCAACCCCGAGGCAGGTACCTATTCTGGGAAAGCGGTCTTGTCTGCTGTTGGCGGAGGGTGTTGGCGGCAGCTGGTGGTGGTGGGTCGGTGATAGACGCACCTGTTGAATGATACAGCCACAATGTTGTGGCTGCAGGCGCGAAGCTTAGGTTGATGGCCGGCCTTGGCCCTTTTCCAGTAGCCACCGCCCGATCAGGCTGGCTGGATAAGTCAGCAGTTGCCCATGGAGGTAGGAGCACACCAGAGGAGGGCATTCCCAAGGAAAAGAAGAGGGGAAATGCGGCGATGGGGCCGATACACTAATGGAGGCTGAGATGCGTTAATGGGGGTGGTGATGATGCATAAAAGGGAATGGTGACGGTGTGTGGCGGGAACGGGCCAATCATGCCCGCGGTCTCGGGGGTGCCATCTGGCATTGCAGCTTCGGTCGACAGATGCTCCTTCCATTTGGGCGCGACCGAGGACCTGACGGATGGGCTGCGCAATTCCAGCAAGCCACTCGCCGACACCCGCCTCTGCATCCACGCCAAGGTACCTTAGGTATGCCACTGACAACCTCGATGCTTGCCAGATCCCTTTGGCAGACGTCGTCAACCAAGAACAGACTCCGGCCCAGCAGGTCACGTCCGACGACCGGCAGCAGGCGCAGAAGCCAAATCAGAGCTTGCAAATATCCTCGACCACGACTTTTGCAGTGTAAGTGGAACACCATCGAGAACAACGTCACCTGGTAACCTGAATGTCTCATACAAAAGAATGCTCCCGATGTGTGGAAGAGATCCGACGACATCAGCGATCATCGCGCGGTCCTGAGCCTGCGCGCTAGACAATCGTGGTATATGCTCGGCACTAACTCGACATCTTCGCAACCGGCAAGAAGCGGGAAGAGTGCCAAGATGACCAGCACTTGGGTGGGATCCATGGAGGTTTTAGTCATGCAGGAGTCCGTCATCAAACGGAAAATACTGGGCTTCTCGAAGAGTACTAAAACAAAGTCGGCGGGCGAAGTCAAGGCCATAGGGGCCCGGGCAGAGCACAGTCTGGGTGTGGCGTGGGTTGCCGAAGTGAAATCTTGTCGGCATCCCACAATTATGGGAGGATCGAAGGAGGCAGAGAAGCTACAGGGAAGGTGATCTCTTTCAACGTGGGATGCGTGGTTCCAACATCTTGTGAGCAAGGGCCGTCACGTTCATGGTGTTGCCTGCCCCCAGCCCTCTCCCTCTTCGGCCCGTCTCGTCTGCGGACTACAAGCGCAATGCATCTATCGACGTTGCTCAAAGAGTGACCTTCATTGACGTGTCTAATGTTCATAAACCTCGATGAATCCAGGAACCCTCTGTCGACTAAGTTACCTTATGCAACGTGCACCGGTCAACGGGCAGCCGTCTGGGGAGCAGAATCCGCAAAACAAGATGTGTCTAGGTCCACTGCACGATCTTCGCAGCCTGAAGAAAAAATCCACAAAGTACTGTACAAAATGACGAACAAACGAGGCATTGATCGAACGCATCTTTGACAATATTTTACGTGGGATAGGAGTGTGGTCATACTGGTGGTGGGACCAATGGGACGGGAGGGGCATTGTCCAGCCAATCAGACGTTCCGTACAAGATCTGTACGGATGGATCTATTGGTCAAAACGTCCGAGAACAGAGATGCGCCATACAGGCACTTGCATCCTATCAATCCTTCCGTACAAGATCTGTACGGAAGCTTTGATTGGTCGACTGAGATAACACCTTTCCCCGGCGTACCTAGCTCAGGGGGAGAGGTGACGGTTTGGGCGCTAAGGATCGTCACCTCTCCCCCCAAGTTCCGCAGGGGCACCCACACCGCGAGTCCGCGTGCATCCACATACGAAAGTGTTTTCAGGCAAAAAACCGTCAACCATCGAGTGCATGGCCATTTCCCAAGCGGTATTGATCATGTGCGTTGGAGTGGTAATGGGGGCACTACCTAGCAAATGATGTTTTGTCCATCGCAGGCGGTGTTGCCTCATCATCGTCATATGTGAGAGATCTGCGAGTGGTCATCGTTCCGCAGAAGATTGGACCTTAGCCGAAGAATGGACCTTGGTAGATATCTCGACTTTGGAAGGAAACTTGTGGATTTTTTCGGTGGCCAACCGCGGCCGCAATCTTTGCCTTGAGCACGGCGCAGCGGTGGTGATGGTGCTTTGGTGGGAGAAATGACCGTCCGCTCATCGCTACCTCTTCCCAAGATCAACTGCCCTGTCACCTCTCCGACCAGCACCTGTCACCCTATTGCTGTACTAATCTGCGTCGGCTGAAGGACCAGCTAGTTCTCTCTTCAATTTGGACATCGCAGCTTATGTTGCCGACGGCGTCACCCACAGTTTTGACGCTTGGAGCAAGTTCCGACAAGAGCTCCGATAAGAGCTCCGATGGCTTCCGGCATCGCTTGCCTTTTGCGTCGCCATGTATCCGTAAGGCAAAGGTGGGCGACGCTCGAATCCTTGCCACTACCAAAAGCCGACACTAGTCCGGGTAGTAAACCTCTTTGCATTTCTCGTGCCGTTTCTTGCCCTTTGGGCAGAGGCTGATATCGGAACTTGGCAGACGAGTTGGCGCTGGTTTGGCCCAGAGTGTTAGGTTCCTCTGGCTAGCGCACCGAAGCTGTTGCAGTCGGTTGTAAGCTGACGTAAGCCGCTTTGCTCCCAAAGAAGTCTCAAGTCTCCGTCCTGTGTGGCCGCTACAACAGTGGCCGAGTCACTGCTACCGCCTGTACCAGTTCGACAGTAACGCTGTCTTCCTTGAACTCTTGCACGGCCGCAGTTTTCCGCTCCTCGTCGCCATCTCTGCGCTTCCCCCCAGCGACGCCGACACCCACACATGCCGTCCTTCGATGGCATCAGCGATCCTATGCCCTGTTGTCCTCACCTCTCCGGACGCCCAACAGTGGTTGCCGACAAACATCGAGGTGGGCTGCCACGACACACGAACCAACCGCGGTGGCTCCTGTTTTGCGTCGCATCTAACTGACTTTGGCCCAATAGAGCTCCCACCGCCCGGCGATTCATCGCCTACCTCTCCACGATACCTTCCTTGTCCCTGTCATGAACTTGTTATGCAAACACCGTCGGATGGACTCGTCCTACCTCCGCGCCTGGGATACCGACGTTGACGACGCCAAATATACGTCACTCATCTATCCGCGACCCGGATGCTGTCCGGAAACTTCGAAGCGCGTAACTGGGAAGCTCTTGGGGTACGTGCATATAGACGTCCATGCTTCCAATCTCGGAGGGCTAACCGTCTAAATGCTTTGCGACAGACTAGGGGGCGAGTACATTGCCAAGCTCAGAACCTATCTTCCGGCCCTTTCTCTGCGATGCGATGCGACATGGACGATCCGACCGACGACCCGACGGGCGACCTCGAGCAAAGCATGGAAGCAAAACATGATGCGGGAGATGGCGGGGTGATGCGGCAACGCTGCGCCCACTCGCGGCCGCCACCGGGCTGGCCTTTGGCCTCGTGGGTGACGGGAGGCTCCGCAAGGCTATGCAAAGATGGTTCGTGGATGTGGTCAAGTATCTGGCTAAGGGCGCAGACAATAGAGGCAAAGTAACGATGAGGGTAACACGCCATAGAAGCCCCATGCCAGAAAGTCCTCGGCCTTTCTCTCTCGACCACTTCTGGAGCCTTAGTCGCAAGCCTATAGGTGCTTTTGGGTCGCTTCTCTTATCTCAGGGCACTGTCAAGCCGAAGCGGACCTCCCTTTCCTATTTCCAGTCTTGGGGCCAACCAAGACACGCACCGCAAAACGATGGCGAAGAGACGAGCAGCCTCGCGAATACCTCTCATGGTTCGCGCTTGACGGGGTCTGGTGACAATATCACGCGCAATATCTACATCACCTGGAGTGGACTGCCTCCGAAACACCTGCCGGCAAAAAGGAGCGTCGGGTGTATGGTTGGATAACGTCAGTGATCATCTTTTGGGTTTTATTGTGGATAAGAGCTCGTCGATCATAGGTGCCGAAGCATCCTCTCCATAGCCTAAGAGTTATTCCCATCGCAAAGGTCCGTCGACTCAAGAAAGCAAACTCTCTTAATGACACACTGTGAAAAAACAGTGATAAGCGTCGACTTTGTAAAATACACGGGTTAGCTCCAGTAAGCTTGGGAACGTTTCTGCTGTCAACACGTCGAGGACAAACCCCCTACGAAGATCCGGACCAGCAGAACGCTCATCGCCGACAACTCTTCCGCCTCCTTGGCGATAGAATCGAAGAGACGAGAAGCGTTGAGGGGAAGAACGGCAGTCGGGGACATCATACAGCCAGGCTCTGGATTAGAATGAGTGCTGGTGAACTAGTTCAAATCACGGTACCAACATCGAGGTCTGCCGCCAGTGAGTGCAGTCGCGCCATCACGCCTCAACATGTTCCATATCCAACCGTCAAGCTGTGGTGACGGAGATCCTCGTACATGGATGCCACTGAGACCATTAGCTGTGCCGAGGCATGGGCCGGCATTGAATCCCACAGTCTTTTGCTTATAAGCAGCAGCAACAGGTACATCATCAACAATAATGACATTTTTTCTTCTACGCCGTTATAAAGTCTGCTCGTGGTTTCCCTTTATTCGTGCTAGCAACAACACTGAACTATCTGGACCCTGCCTTGCTGCCGCTCCATCGCCTCTCCGAAAAATGCGCCTTCCTGTCCTACTCCTGGGGTACATCAGTGCCCCTACTGCAGTTCTGATAATTAGATTCGGCCTTTTCCCCTGCTGGATGTCTCGAGAAACTGTCGTCGCTGCTCCTCCATCAAGAAAGGCAAGGTCCATCCATGTTTTGCCGCTGAGAAGATCAATCGCATTGCTGAGCTCGAGAACAAGCGCCAAGCCCCTCATCGATGGCTCTCAGCGGCACGCCACTCTTGGCTTTTGGTTTCGCCTCGAGCAGTTCGACAAGTTCCTGGGTGAGTAACCCCTGGCCTCTGATGCCTTGAAGATGCTTCTCCTGGCGGTCTCTCGTGCCATTCTCTGTCATTGATATGTTGAATACCAAGACGTCCCCTTGCACGATATGGAGCAAGATGAGCGACAGGAGGAGGCGGAACCCAGACATCGGCTAGGTATATCCCCACTTCCCGGCCACAAGTGGTAACCGACCGGGCTGTGGTGTGGTGGGGATCGTTTCGTCTTCATTCGTATCCATGATGTCGCTTCACGCCTCTCGGAGCTTTAGACCCCTGCTTTTGGCCGCCATTCACACCGAGCAATCTTACACCCGGCCGTCGTGGGATCTTGTCCCTCACAGGAGGCATCAGAACCAAACCGTCGACCATCAAGAACGGCCGTCATTGGCTGTTCTGCCATGAAAATGGAAACACGAATACTAGGCAACGGGGGTACCTCATACCACCGCAGTACTGAATGAGAGAAATGCGAGAGTCACATCGGGTCCAAAGCAGGCCAAAGAATCCACAACAATGGGCAGATATCTGCATCAGAATTCCGTGCAGCTCAAGCGTACTATGAACCATGACGGGCGTCGTTGGTGACGCTTTCATCTCGTCGCGGATTAGAGTGTCCATGTCGTTCGGCGGGGAGGGGGCTTCCGAGCGTCCAACATCGGAAGCACGACCGCAGACATTTTCGACCCGGCCAGCCAGGCTCAGACGCCTTAAGCATAATTTACATTTACACCTATGTCGACTCTCTACCCTGTCACCGGTCTCTCGCGGTTTCACGCCGATTATTGTCATCCAAGACCTTTCAGCAACTATCCCCAGGCAACGAAGAAAATGACCATCTACGCGTGGGGTCTTGACGATCCTGGACTCCTGCAGCTAATGCAGGCCAACGAGGGCTTACTCGCCGTGGTACTAACAGGTTGGACGCCTCTACTCCAGGTACCGCATCAGATTGTAGATACTGCATAGAAGCCCGGAGGCCGACAACGACAAGCCAGAGATAAGCATAGTTCCGAGATACAAACGAAAATTTGCTGGTTTTCTCTGATGGTGTAAATGCCCTGATACTCTGATTAGTGGACTATTGTCCAGACAAACATGGCCCAATCAAATTACACCAAAGTTGGTGCACTGTGCACTGTGCCCTGCCTGCGGTGCTTTTCTCTCTTTTTCGCATTGGCTTGAGAACTGTGAAGTTTTTTTCTTAGTCTTTTATTTATTGACCAGCAGGTGACTGCAGACTGCCGGTTGTGTTTTGCGCGTTTCTTCTCACAGGCGGCCCGGTTCATTCTGGCTGACAGGCGGCCAGAAAGCGTTGTAACAGGGGCCAGTAGGTCGTCTTGATCCAGCGAGAAAGATACTGCGGGGAGCAGACGATAGAATAGACGCCGAGGGCCTCCTCGGTTGTGCCCAGAAGAAGTTTCATCCACAGCACCTGGGGTTGTCAGCAAAAGGTTCACGACGGGAATATGAACAGCACGTGCCGTCTTGCTCGCAGCTTTCGTACTGGCAACAAAGTTCCACTGGTGACCCTCCACGACAATTCCCAGAAGAAAGTCCGGGAGAGGGTGGGGTGGTTCGGCGCGGGCCGCGAGCCGCTCTAGCAAGCGCCACTGAGCCTCGAGCCAGATCAGAAGCTGCGTCTGAGCGTCGGCAAGCCCTTGTTCGGGGGGCTTTGTCTCGATACCGAGGCCAATGGGCCGTTGCCGCAGGGGGGCTGTAGTCTGTGTGATTGATGGACATGCCAAAGAGCTCGTCGTGAAATTGGATGGCGCGGATGGCGTCGGCGGACTGATGGTCGGGCTCGATCACGAAACAGAAGTCAACTTTCCGGGAGGGGCCGCGAGCGTCAGTGTACTTGTCGAGGATCTTAGCCATAGGGCTGCGCGGAAGACTTTAGTTAGCCAAAGGGAAAGGCAGATGAGGACATGTAATGGAAAGGAACGACACACCAAGGCATGAAGAAGGCAGCTTCTTGAATCCCTGGGGCGTACAGCGGTACAGCAAGCTGGAGGACTTGGCGGTGCATGATCATGTTCCACGAAGCCTCGCAGTATCCCTCGTTGGTGCATACCTTGGCAGCGGCGAGGACGGCGAGGACTTGCTCGACAGTTGGCGAGGCTCCGAGGTCGTCCCTGGCAGGACTGTCGTCAAAGTACCAGGCTTCCATCATGTCCAGTCGCGGCGACGTCGTTTTCGCATCGTTAATTTCGGCCTAGGTACCCAGGGAGCAAGGGGCTCAAAAAACGGGTGCGCAACCAGGTAAAGTTACCTCTCTGGACTTGGCGATGACCTTGGTGCCCTTGCCAAACTTGGACAGCTCTGTGCAAGCCTGTCGCAGGGACTGGGAAATGGCGATCTCTGTCGGATGATACTGGCGGGTGATGATGGGCAAGAGCTTGTTCCGGTGGTCAGCCAATTGATCCGTTGTGTTCTCGACGGAATCCGGCCCCCCTCACCCATGAACCAAGATTTATGGCCACTCCCAGCAGGGCCCTCACGCCACCCCTACCGCTTGGGCCCTCACAATGGGATATCTGACAATCAGTCCGTCTAGTAACGTAATTTCAATTCATTACTAACATCTCTATAGACTCTCTTCTGTTTCTCCTGTTGTAAGTAGAGAAACCCCTAGAATCTCCATACCTCCACCGGCCTGCAACCAACCCACAGAAAAACACCAGTCCAGTTTGCCCTGCTGCAGTTACTTGTTTCCCTCTGCTCCGACTGTCAATCTTCCATGTCCCCTGTAAATGCCTAGCAATGATGATCTGCCGCACACCGGCCTAGTGAATACCATTCTCGCGACGGGCCTCGGTGGTTGCACTCATGACCGGGCCGTTGGGCGCTGCTTGTGCGTTCTTGATATCGTCTTCGTCGGCCAGTTCGACGAGAAGCCGGGCATTGGTGGCGAAAGCTGCCTTGGCGCAATCCATTTGCGAGTGGCCAGCGGCGGGGTCGGCGTTCCTGCGCTCGTCGAGTTGGACAACCATTCGGGCGATTGCGACGAAGGACAAAACGGCAGATTGTTCGGACGGGGGGGTTTCTACCGCGAGAGACGTCAGCCAAAGTCTCGGGTCAATGCAGCGTCGGAACTAGACGTACCCTGTCGAGTATCGGGATCTCCAGGCATTGCGACGACGTTTTGGTTCGTGACCGACGCAGTCGTGGGCGGGTTGACAGTGGGCGATGTGGTGGTGGTGGCACGGGACCGGAAGGGGGGTTGGGGAGGGGAAGAAGCAGAAGAGGGAGGAGCAACAGGAGAGCGTGATCACGTGGGAAGATGCAGGTGCCTTAGTGTGGAAGGTACGAGGATTATGGCACGGCAGGAGACGTGCACCGCGGGTAAGGTAGTAGCCCGCGGAAGAGGGACTGGAAGGAACGACAGGCCCGGGAAGATCTTAGTGCATGTTGGGCTGTTTCTGCGCGGAAGGATGCCCCCGCGCTCCTACTTTGGGTACCTGTTCTCGATCAAGCAGGTCCGTTCTGTGAGGCCACGATGCTCCGGGTCAGGTACGGGGTGTTGCGCGTGGAAAGAGGTCGGGCCATGTCGAGGCTGATGGAGGAACGGGAGGACAGGCGCTGGCAGCTGCTGCGGCCGGGCCGTCGAGGCAGTTTCTCGTTTTTGTTCGCGACACCACACTTTTCATCGCAACGTCGGTCCCTGTTTTGCGCTGTTCTGCTGTTCTGCTGTTCTGCTGTTCTGCTGTTCTGCTGTTCTGCTGTTCTGCTGTTCTGCTTTTCTGTTCTTCTGCTTTCCCGCTTTGCCGCTTTTCGCCCGCCCGCTCGTCGTGTTTGTGTGTCTTTTCGGTCATCCCGGGCTCCGTTGGAATTGTGTTTTCCGTTCTGTCGTCTCTAATTTCCCGTCCTCCAGCCACTGTCGCAGCAAAATGTCAGGAAGCATGACCGAGACATTGGCCAAGGACGCTCTCAGTGATCAGGCACTGCGCAACCTAGAATTTCTAGTGATCAGCCCCCAGGACAGCCCAGAGCAGCACGACCAGCTGCCGGCGGTCTTCAAGCAGCTGCACCAGCGTTGGCGGGGCCTCTCTCAGCAGATCCAGCACCACCGGGACGACGACGATGAGGACGCAGACATGAGCCCTCTGTGCTTCCCAAGCTTTATAACATGCGTCCTGTCCCCCGCCTGTGTTGACCGCATGATAGCCGCATTGTACAGCGACGTGGTTACCCGCATCATGAACTCGACCAAGCCTCAGCATACCGCGCGTTTCAAGACCGCCGCCAGCGCCCTCGGCCTCTCCCACGGTGAAGTCGTTTTCTGGTTCGGCCCGACGCTCTGCGAGAGCAGCAATTCCTTGGCGTCAATTTCGAGTCTCTGCAACTCGCCAAGCAAGGCCACCTTCACCACCCGCGCCATCATTTCCGCTGTCTACGCCCAATTTGCCGAACGATGCCGCCATCAGACCAACGCCGCCTCCGCCGACCCGCAGCCCAAGGACGTAAATGCGGCGGTGAAAGGTATATCACACCAATCACACCGCTGGCATCTGAGCAGAATGGCTAACTTCAATAAAGCCCTCAGAGATGGCGAGACGTTTGCCCTGGTCCCCTGGAACACGGCCGCCGATGAGGAGGAGGAGGAGAACGGACCGGAAACCGGCCGGCATCCTGATGAGAGCGAGGATTCCTCCCTCGGTCCTCCGCCAGCCCTCCGATACCACCCCACCGCCTCCACCACCCAGACCACCACCACCACACTCGGCCCGCCCCCTGTGTTCCGCTTGAACCTGGAACCGACAGCAAATACCACTTTGGGACCACCCCCCTCTCTTCACCTGGACTGGGAACCCTTGGCCGCATTGCCCGACCGCAGCGCCAAGTCCCCCGAGCCGCCCCGCGACACCGACACCAAGCCCGCGAGTGCCGGCAGCCCCCCCAAGACGCTGCCAGCTCTAAACGATCTTGACGAGGCCTGGATCGAGTTGGCGGGCAAGATGGCTAGCCTCAGCCTCCCCCCCGATGCTCCCGCCGGTCGCCGCCTGGCTATGAAGGCCACCCGGTTCAATCTCCGGTGCATAATGCAAAGCTACGCGGACCAAGGGTACGACGTACCTGAGCTGGAAAGCGACCATGAGTAGAGCAGTCCCACTGCATGATTCCGCTTTTTTCTGCGCTCGTAACCTACCTTATTAACCAAGGTAGTAATAATGCCTGCTGGTATGGTGTTGGAGCTACATTACACTTCGAAAAGTCTGTCTTATTTATGCTTTGCAGTCTGGCGTTGCTCGTTCTGTTTTTTGCTTGTTTTTCTCCTTGGGCTATGCCCCTTGTCAGATTGAGCGGTGGCCAGGGTGCGGACAATCCTTCGCCGAGATCCCAGCAGTGCCTTACCTCAGTTGCTTACTTGAGGTAGGTACAGTCCGTTGCACTGGTAGTGTCAGATTGAGCGGTGGCCAGGGTGCGCGCAAAGCGCGGGATTTACGGTCTCCGGCGCGGAATAAACGATTAATCCGCGGCGGAGCGCTTGGTGGGGCCTCCCCCAAGCGAAGAGCAAAGCCTTCGCGCCCGTACGAATAGGGGCGCGCGGCACACAGACCATACGCAATGAATAAGCACTAATATACGCTTATTAAACCTTCAATTTGACAGGTAGCTTCTAAAATACCGAAATTCCGAATTTAAGGTAGAGGCCAAAAAAGGCAAACCACACGAAAAAACTATATTTACTATCTATTTTTTATTAATTTTTATAACGTACAGAGTATACGTATAAAAAAGTAAAATACCTCTAGAATTACTAAAATAAGGGCTATCTAAAGGTACTATTTTTATATAAGACCATTTAAGTCTCATTTTTAACATTTTTTAATCTTTTTTACCTAGAAAAATTACTTTACTAACTAATTAGACCTACTTTTAGTTATATAACCTAAAGTTATATAAAAAAATATTAATATAATAGGGTAGTACAGTAGTATACGGGAGCCGTACGTAAGCAGGCTAGCGGCTTAGAAAAAGCAGCTATATAGGGCACTATATTATAACTATTATTACTATTATTAGTACTAATAATCTAATATTATTATTCTAGACTTAATTCTACTCTAATTTTACTTATTTCTTTTATATAAATCTATAAATCTTCTAAATAATTTTTAATATATTTTTCTATTACTTTTCTATAACTTTATTATTCTATTTCAAATAACTATAGAGTATAAGGGTTGTATAGTTACGCATAGGTGTAGCTACCAGCTCTCCACCCATCTTAATAATTACACCTTTAGTAATAGTTAATATATTATTTAATAAGTTACTTAAAATATTTATTATTTTTTTATAACTATATTTAAGAAAGAGAAAAGGGGGTATAAAAGGGGCTTTAGTTTTATACTTTTTCTTTTTCTTTTCTTTTTTTTTTCTTTTTTAGTAGTAATAAAAGTACTATAGATAATAGTATAAACTTAATTAATATTCTATAAATATATAGTTAAAATACTAAATATAAAAGATAAAAAATAAAATAAAAACTTATAATAACTTTAAAATAAATAATAAAAAGAAAGATAGTAAAGTAAGTAGTAAATAATACTATAGACACTAAAATAGATAAATAAATATAATAGTAAATACTATTAAAATACTCTACACACTAGTCTTTTTTTTAACCTTAGTTTTATTATTCTTAGGGTACTTATAATATACACTTAACAATAACTCTATTATTATAGA
>JAOWMA010000403.1:0-32382 GCA_025962755.1 Colletotrichum tropicicola
ATAACTTATATAGAGTTTAAATACTTTTACTTTAATAAATTATAATTATATAGAATATCTTTTTTAATAAGACTATATTTTATTCTAAGGAGAATAAGAAACTTATAATTATAGTTATAAAAGTAAAAGAGATTACTAATAAGATCTAAAAACTAAGATCTCTAATAGTAAACTTAAAACTCTAACTTTTTAGGGTTTTAGACCTAAGTAAAACTATAGTAATAAAAGACTAAAAATACTTATTACTACTAAGTTCTAAACTAATAACTAAATCTCCTAAAGAATTACTATACTAAAAAGTAGTAAATTAATAGGGATAATAAATATTAAACTTAAAGATAATACTTACTTTAGAACTAATTTATAAAATAAATAATAATACTATTTTACTTATATAACTAAAAAACTAAAATACTATAGGAAGGATAATACCCTAAGAGAGTAATTATAAAAATAATATAATTAGAGATATAATATATATTTAAATAGATAATTTAACCCTATAAAAACTAAATAAGAGGTTTAATTAAAATATACTCTTAGGAAATAACTCTCTAACTTAGTTAGTATAACTATACTTAGATAATAAAAAAGGGAGTAAACTAAAGGGTAGATTAGTATAGGTATATAACTATAAAGATCTAAACTATACCCTAACTATAAATATAAAAAATAAACTAAAAAGATCACCTCACTTTATAAATTACTTTACGTTCCTCTAAATAGAATATAACTAAAATAACTTTTTTAATATATATATATATTAAACTAGTAGAAAGTATATAAAAAGACTTATTAGTAATAATACACTCTATACTACTTTATTTATAAATTAATATACTAAATAAAGTATACTAAACTAATAGAGTTATAAGTTTATACTAGAGTTTACTCTAATAAGTTTTATAAACTTCTAAATTCCTAAAAAGATATTAAAAAGTTCCTAGAAGACCTAAGAAAGTAATTTTAAAGTATAATAAAATTTAAAAATTTAAAAGTTAAAAAAAATAAATATCTAAAAAATAGTAAACTAAAGTAAAACTAAAATAAAACCTATCCTATTAAAGTAAGTATTTACTTATAAACTTAATAAGAATAATTATTTTAACTAGTATAAAGTAAGGATATATATATAAAGTAATCTCTAAGAAAAATATACTCTTAAGTAGATATATATAGTAACCCTTATTACTAGAATATTTAAAGTAGTAATAGTACTTATAGTATAATTTAACCTTAAAATATACTAGTTTAATATAGTTAATATATTTCTTAATATAATAAGAAACCCTAATAGTCACCCTATTATTTACTATCTTTCTAATTATTACAGTCCTTTTACGACTATTAAGTAAGTTATGTGAATAGTTATATACTTACTATTAATAGTCTCGACCTTTAAATAGAGACTATTAACTATAACTTAGATAGTTAACTTAAAATATATAAATAACCTTATACCTATTTTTATATTATTATACTATTATTATTGTTTACTTACTTACTACTATTTTTCTCGTTTTCCCATTTATAGTCTTATAGGTCCCTATTATAACTTTCAGCTAGTAAGAAGACTATAACAATACTAATATACTTAAGCCTACGGGGCCTAAGGGACACTAATACACCTAAGCCCCTAGGGCCTAAAAGGCCTAATATACTTAAACTAAAAGGCCTAAGGATACTAAAAGGTCTAAAATATAAAGCCTTAGAGCTTTTAGATCTAAACTATAGAGCCTAAGATAAGAGACTTTAGCTAAAAACTTAATTATATAAAAGACCTTATTCCCTTAACTTAGAATTAGATTACTAATTATATTAATTAACTTATTAACTAATATAATTACTTATAACCTTATACCTTTTTTATTTTATACTTATTTAAATTATTCCTATTATAACTACTACTTATAAGTATATCTATTTACTTAAAGAGGATATTATTATAATAGTAGTTAGAAAACTTACTCTTAATCTTAATACTATTATACCTATACTTATAAATAGGGTAGTTAATATTATAGACTATAATAATTTAAGAAAGTAGTTTTAGTCTAGTCTATCTAAAAAATAACTAAAAACCTTTTTTCTATACTCTTTAATAAACTATAAAGGTTATTTATAAGTCCTATAATATACTATATTACTTAACTTTAGTAGTTATCTATAAAGGTGTTTAAGTAGGCAGTAAACTATTAAGTTTTTAAGATACTTAGTGAGTCTTCGGCGACCGCTGCGGCGTCCCGAATATGGTCTAGTGTGCTCGAGCTCGGGGATCGGCAGAAGCAAGCTCCGTTCCGTCGCAGTATCTACCTAGTCTCGCGTGAGCCAATGATTACAGCGCAATACTTTTTCTCTGCCTCGACAGACAACGATCGGAAGCTTCAATCTCACAATCTCAACGCGCGCAACCCTCGAAACCCGCCCCTGCATCCAATCATACTTTCAATCAAGTGTACTCGGAATGTCCGCCGAAAAGAGACCAGCTGCCGACGAGCCCGGTGTGGGCCAGATGATCGTGAAGCGCCAGAATGTAGGATCATCAACAGGAGCGCTGGCAAGGCTCAATGCCTCAAGCAGTGCGCTGGTCCAATCCGTGGGTTCCATCTTTCCCGCAATTGAATGCTGCGTTTCTGATTGTGAATACCCAGGCTCCGCGCACTAGCAACCTTCACGCGCCCGTTATGGAACTCTCCGGCCATTCGGGTGAGATCTTTGCTGCCAAATTCGATCCCACGGGCAATTTTATTGCCTCTGGATCCATGGACAGAAGCATTCGTTCGTGACCTAACTCGCATACAATTCCGGAGCCAGTTGCTGACGACGGGAAGTGTTGTGGCGAACATACGGCAATTGTGAAAACTACGGCGTCCTCAACGGCCATCGCGGCGCCGTTCTTGATCTTCAATGGTCTCGGGATTCGAAGATCGTCTTCTCCGCATCGGCAGACATGCATATGGCGAGCTGGGATCTGGAAAATGGGACCAGGATACGAAGATACATCGGACACGAAGAGATTGTCAATACCATGGATATCAGCAAAAGAGGGGAAGAACTTTTGGTCAGTGGTAGCGACGACGGCTCAATAGGACTGTGGGACCCGAGAACAAAAACCGCGGCGGATTACGTCCAGACAGAGTTCCCAGTGACGGCCGTTGCCATATCCGAAGCTGGAAACGAAGTCTATTCTGGGGGTATCGACAACGACATCAAGGTTTGGGACTTGCGCAAGAAGTCAGTCGTGTACTCCATGCTTGGCCATCAGGACACGATCACCTCACTCCGAGTGTCGCCGGACTCCCAGTCGCTCCTGTCGTTTGCCATGGACTCTACAGTACGGACATGGGATGTTCGGCCGTTCGCGCCGACTGAGAGGCACATTCGAACGTTTGATGGCGCTTCCGTGGGCCTCGAGAAGAATCTCATCCGAGCCAGCTGGGATAACGAAGGCAAGAAGGTTGCGGTAGGCTCCGGCGATGGCACTGCGACAATTTGGTCCAGCGAGACTGGCAAGCTCATGTACAAGTTGCCTGGCCACAAGGGAACCGTTAACTGTGTCGAATTTGCCCCCGGCTCAGAACCTATCGGTAGGTGCTCCTCCGTATCCGTGAAAAGTAAGGATGCCGCTAACGGACCACGACAGTACTGTCCGCATCGTCTGATAGGAACATGCTTCTAGGAGAGCTGCGGTGAGAAACACCCTGTGCCTGAGGAGATTGTTCATTTCGAGAGGCTCCAAGTCAGCAATCATGGATTTCTACACAGTCGGGACAGACACCTTCTCGTCTCTCACAAAGATCACAGCCAAGGTGGCGTTAACTGCAAACGCTGGACCTCGCCACCACAGAAAGACAAAGGAACGGCGAAGAAGCACCAATTTTCGACCTCCATATCAGCGGACAGACCAAACCATAGATGATGATGAGATGACTAGAGCCGAGATGGAGGTTGCTCGGAGCTCGATGGTCGTAACGGAAAATCACGAACGGCAGGAGTGAGCGTGGTGTGGCTGGTTGTGCCGCAACTCGATTTCCATGCAACGATCGGTTTGATAACCCTAAGAAAATGTCGAAATCGGCATGTCGCAACGGCCCGTTGCTGAGTTAGCGCACGTAGTCTCAATAGAGGACACTTTTCGGCTGGTGACTCGGTCATGCATATTCGTCTGGTGTGTGCATGCTCTACCTCTACTTGTTGGGAACAACCCTGAGACAGACTCGCAAAGTCCCCCGCGTGCAACGGCAACCGACGTGCTCTCGGTGTGAACTCAGCCGAGAAACATGTCGGATCGTACAAGCGAGGCTCGATAGGTTAGTATTCGACATCTGATGACCACTGCTTCGGTGTAACCGCCCGATACTGCGGGTCGGCTGGTTTAGCTCATATGGCGGCTTCGATTGCTGCGGCCCTAACCAGCATGCAAATATGTCGCGAGGAGCCAAATCCAGCATCAGAGCGCGGCGGATTGCAAGGCGGAACATGTCTCCACAGACGCTGCCTGCGATTGCGGGCAAGTCTTTGCTTCCCTGGGCCTCGATAGCGCGCAAAAGCGTGGGCCCTGAGTTTCCGCTTTCGGCCTCGTACCGGCAAGGACGTGATTAGAAGAGGCGATGCTCGACGAACTCTAT
The DNA here is from genome assembly GCA_025962755.1 of Colletotrichum tropicicola. Taxonomy (NCBI): domain Eukaryota; kingdom Fungi; phylum Ascomycota; class Sordariomycetes; order Glomerellales; family Glomerellaceae; genus Colletotrichum; species Colletotrichum tropicicola. Next base: position 4,629 of record JAOWMA010000403.1, read on the forward strand.
CGGCTCTGAGAAGGCTGAAAGGCAGTCGGACCTCGACTGAGCTGTACCATCTGACGAGTCAGGGGTTATTTCTGGGCAAGGAGAACAAGGTGTGACGTGCTGAAGCAGCTTGTGGAAGTGTCTGGGGGAACTTTGGATGATGGGGGTTATGGGGGTCTCCGCCCCTGTGGGCGCACCAGAACTGCGTCGATGACAACCTGGAACGGAAAGAAGACGGACGGTTAGTTTTGGGAGGAATCCTAATAAACCTCTCCTAAAGGCTAAGTGCTGTATCCGACGAGCTGCGGGACTACCGGCACGGTGGGAACCAGATTTCCTTTTTCTTTCTTTTCTTCTTCTTCTTCCTTTTTTTTTTTTAAGATCCCGAGAATTAAAAACACGACTTCAAACAACAAATCCCCTACCGCCGTAGTGTGTGGGCGCGTGGCTGCTAATTGTATTCGTGTCACCGCACTCAATGTCACTGTTGACTGCCCGCCCGTTTCAGGATCTTACCATTGGTACCTAAGTAGGTACCTGCGGAAGGCGCTTTGCGCCCGCGATACCCAAGGCGCCTACAGAAGCTACCGTGTTGATTTTCCCCTTCGCCAAGCGGTTCCCTTCTGACTGCTCGCCCGGGAGACGGCTTCTTGGTTCCCATCTCGTCGGACGTTAAATCTTTCCAGGTTGGCAATGACGGCGGTAGACCACAAAGGGACTAGTGCTTTCTAGACGTCGAATCCGAAACACTTGATGTTCTCCAGTCAGCCCCTGTGCGCGCGACAATGGCCTGTGGAAGGTGGCCAGGAGCCGTCCGGGGGGGGGGGGGTTCAGTAAGGTGGCCCAAACCATCCTGGGCCATCATGCAACACTTGGGCTGTGACAGAAGTCAGCAACTGATGGCGAATGACGAATCCTAATCCGCCTTGAACGTGGTCTTCTAACGTCCTGGCCCCTCGCGGCACAGACGGGAATGAGGCTCCTACTCATCCCTGTCGCGTGTCCAGCGCTCTCATTGGACTACCCAGCTTGGCTAACCTGGGTGCAAGGGTCCAATCCTGATGCTACATGTTCCCGTTCCCGACTCCTTTCGCCGTCCAGCTCCTTCAGCACCACCCTCCAGAGAATCCTAGAGCCCACAGAGTCGCAAAGGTCGCAGAATCGTCAGCGAAGCGCTGGGATGAGACTGGCGGCAGTGTGGCCGAGCTCGCTGTTATTCTTGACCTATCCTATCCCATCCCATCCAGCCTGCCGCTGCTGCGCTGCTCCATCCGGTGGCCGTCATCCACTCATTTTGCAGCACTCGGCCTTAGTCTTCCTACCCTACCAATATCCCCCGACCTGGCCTTGTATCCTCGTCTTTGCCGTCCCTTGCCCCGTTGTGTCTCGAACCGTCTTAGCGAACCGAACAGTTGGCTGGCTAGCTGACTGGCGTAGGTACGTACGGACGGTCGCGAAACCCAGGCTGAGCCGACCGTGCCTCACTTCTCTTCCTCAATTCCCTCTTCCACTCCAGCGTTTCGCTCCCTTCCAGCACACTTCATCGCCCAGCGGTCATGTTGATGGCGCCGGGCGCCTCTGCAGCTTTGTCTTCTTCCTTTCCTGCTCCCCATTAGTCCCGTTGCCTTCTTGCTATCTTCTCTTTGCACCACCTGTCTTCGCCGACGTCCACGTCGCTGTGCCCTTTTTCTTTTTCTTCTGGCGGTTACTTACCAGGCTCCGAGAGCTGGATCGCGTGGCCAGCGTTGTGTTTCTTGATACCCTCTCTCCCTGCCTCTCCCTTTCTTGAAGCTTCGGTCGCAAGTACCTCCCTTGGGCCATCCAATTTCTTCCTCCTGGCAATTTTTACGCCTCCTGCCCTCCCTTCAAATTCCCAATCAAAGGCGTACTAGTACTGTCAAACCCCTTTTTGCTGGCCACTATTGCGACCCTTAGCACCGTTGCCAGTCTAGCCAACAAGACGGCAGAGAACCTTTGTTTCCTACCACCGCTGACTCGCTGCCTGCCTCGAGCTGACTGGAGGGATCCCCTCGCCGCATTTCAAGCAGTCTGTGGTGTCTGGACGGCGGAAACTGCGAAACACAAGGCGGAGACTCGCGTTTCTCACGGCCGCCGCACACGCTAGAGCATGACGAACCTTGCCCGGCGATATTCACAAACTCACCTTTCAATTGTCATATAGGGGGAATAGTCCAATTTGGGCCCTCCGCAATGGACTTTCTTCGCCGCGGACGGTCCTCGGACAGTCCGGATATCGAGCAACAGGCGCTGGCCGGACCATCAACGCAGCCAGAAATGGAGGAAGACGTTAGATCTCGACCGAGGCGGCTGCCTGGAACACGACCCGCGCTCTCTTCAAGAAGACACCCTGGCGGCAGGATGCAGCGATTAGACGACGGTGAAAGTGAAAGCCCAAAGACGCCGCGATTCAACCTGGGTCTCCCGACGCTACCAGGCACCCGACTGAATCTGCCACACCTCACGCGGACATGGACCAGCGGCTCCAACGTGTCGGACTCGCGACCCAACTCGGCAGACCCCCCTCATCGAGCGGCCACCGACCCATTGCCTGAGCCGTACATGACGAGAGTAGGCGCACCGCGGGCCGCTCCCGTGGCCATGCCGGAACCCATGGCGCAGCCCGCCCGTTCAGAATCGCGTAGTAGGACGAGGAGGTTCACCGGGCCAGATCCTGCAGAGATGCACCTGGCGCAGATGGCTCAAGAGGGTCGCCGGCGTAGACGGCGGAGACGGCGTAGCTCACAACAAGAAGACGAAGAGGGACAACCGAAAAGGTTTTTGCTCTGTCTCCCGTGGGTGAAGTCGCGGCGGATGCGATCCCAAATCCTCAGATGCCTCATATCCGGCACGTTTTTGGCTCTACTGTTGGCGGTTTGTAGGTGACTCGACGATCCGCTACAACAAGGCGTTGCTGATACTGCGTCTGACAGACCTGGCGCTTTCCCTCACACAGAACATCCGCAGCAGCGAGTTTACGGTCCTGTTGATACTCATCATCTTATTCACCACCATCTTCTTCTGTCACGGACTGATTCGGCTTTGCATGCTCGTGATCCGACCCCGACCAGATGACGAAGCCAGGCCGCCAATGCCTCAGCTCATAGCACCTGGCGGCTACGCGGTACCTCGCGAGCCGATCAGAGTCGTGCTGGCCCGCGACGAGGAGGAACAGGGCGAGTTCAGCGAGGCGACCAAGCCAAAGCCACCGGCCTACGGACTTTGGAGAGAAAGCGTGGTATGTCCTGGCTGTGAGAGCCCGTGTCAGGGGTGATGATGCTAACGACGATAACATAGCGGGTTGATCCTAACCGCATATTCTGGCAGCGCAACCCCAATGTCACACCAAACGACGGACCTTCGAGCTCCACTGTACACACCAGCGGGCCGCGCCCGCCGTCGTACGCATCGGAGGACGGCGTCAGCTATGTTGTAGATGCTCGACCCCGGTCGACGGCGCCGGTGATGACCGAAGTCCCACTGCCGGTGCACCCTTCCGAGGTGGGACGGGCGGGCGAGCGGCGGGCTCCGTGGTGACTCGACGGAAGGTGCCAGTCCATCTCATGTGTTACACTAATCCAATTGTACACTGCACAGCGGCGCTGAACAGGTGCAAAGCGAGGCATTTCGTCTTTGCATCCTCCGGTGTGGGGTGGGTAGGAGACGGTGAAGTAGTATTTGGACTCCGCGCAGTTCCAGGAGCCTGGTCTGTCTGCGGGAGAGCAATCACATGCTTCGCAATGGGTCACTGTCCGTCTAGTCTCAGCCCAGAGTATGCAGCGCGTGGCAGATGTCTTATTTTTGTCTAGACGTCGGGCGGGTTCCAATCGAATGTGATGACGTACATGAAAACGCAACGTGGAGTCTGTTGGGTAGATGTGGGCAAAGCGAGCATGACGGGTGGATGGCAGACCTCCGTGAGGCGTACTGCGGGCATGGTTCCACGACATGACATGGGGCTGAGTGCGTCCCGAGCGGACGGTGTTTGCTCGAGTGGCCATGTGGCTAATAATCTTGCAGACGGCAAAATATGGATTCAGTGGCATTATTGTACACACCAGGGTTTGGCAGATACATTGTGGGATGGAAAACAAAGAGGTCACCTCGTGGGTCATCCACTGGTGTCATATGGATGCCGTTTAGTCGCGTGCCCGTTCCAAAGGTTTGCTGTTGGCTCTAAATATTGTTGGCCTTTCTTCACATCTGCACGGGCAATCCCTTAGTGTGTGTGAGACACAGAGACATATGTACTAGGTGGACTACGACCCAACAGCACGAGCTGTTTGGCTTGGACAGGTGAGTGAGGTGGTTCGCTTAAGTTTCCCGCCGCTTTTGGAGTGTTTTCCCCCGCTAGTACGTGTACCTAGGTTCCTAGTGCGTGGCGTTTGAAGAGGGGTCAAGTTGGTCGCGAAACCTAGGTAGAGGGGAGAGAGGGTAATTAGGCCTGAAGCGCACAGTCTCTTGAAACCTGGCCTGCCTGACCTTTCCCACATGGGTCGTCAGCATCAGGACGAGCCGACCGAGAATTATGAACTCTGTTTCTCAATTGGGCTGGGCGTCTCTGTGAGCGCCAGGAATGAGCAGCCCAACGTCGCGTGGAAGCGGAGGGCGGGAGGCTGGAGCGCGGGAGAGTCGGGGGTACCATTGCGATACTTGGCCCCCCGCCCCTGGCCATGTCTCCCCGCCTTCCCTCCTGACGACTCCCCAATTGGTCTGTCCTTTCGCGATCACTGTCAGGTACCTGTTGCTGTCGAGGAAAGGAGCAGGTTTGATTGGAAGGAATTCAGTAGTAGGTGTAGCGCAGGAGCAGAAGCTGCAGCTGCAGACTTGGAAGGCGTCTGGAACGGGAACGCTCTCTCCAAGCTGAGGTAAGGTAGGCAAGATATCTATCTATACCTAAGGTAAGGTACCTAGGTATCCGTACCGCACCTCATTTTAATCAAGTCTCCACCTCAAGTGTGGAAAGCCAAGGCCCCACACGCACTCACAATGGAAACACACACACACACCTGCCTCCTTCTAGGCACTTGAGGAAGGTGCGTGCTTTAGGTGCCTGCCTACCTTGAGGTACCTTAGGTAGGTACCTTAGGTAGGGAGGAGGTATCTGTCAGGCCGGTATTCCCTTTTGGTCGAGTTCTTGGATCTGGGTTTCCCAGCCTCCGACGCTACTGCCGTCACTGACTGGGGCGAGGCGACTTTGGTCGACTGCGACAGCGCGGACGGGCGCAAGAGATTGGAGTGTGTACCTTACCTTACCTACGGTAGGTAAGGCACCTACCTACTGTGTGTAACAGTACTTACACTACCTCACAGGCAGGTAGGACCCGGAGAACAAGACGGGAGCAGACCGTCCAGTAGAGCCCGACTCCCTGGGTTGCTGTTCGTCTTTTCCGCCTGACTCTTCTTACTTCCTACCTCCTCCTAAGCTTTCTCCCTCGTGACCAGAAAGATTTATCCCTCGTCAGGACGGGTTCTGCGCGTCAGTCAGCTTTGCTTAGTGAAGGTCAGTCTCTCAGAAGGAAGTTTCCGTCAGCCGCCCCCCCTCCCCTCTCTCCCCCTCCTCGCTACGTAGGTACTAGAACTGGACTGGACCCCTCTTTCTTCACACATTATTATTTTTTTACCCGTTTTAAACCGCAACCTTCAAGGCAACAAACTCCAGTCCCCGAGTTTTCACAAAGACAATTTTTCGCGAAAAGGTGAGTTTCGCTATCAACTGGGCTTCACCTGCGTTTGTCATACTAGTGGCCCTTCCCCTCCTCCCGTCTGCGTTTCTGCCTCTGCTTCTGCTTCTGCTTCTGCCTCTGCCTCTGCCTCTGCCTCTGCCTCTGCCTCTGCCTCTGCCTCTACTTCTGCCTCTGCCTCTGCCTCTGCCTCTGCCTCTGCCTCTGCCTCTACCTCCGCCTTCCTGCCTCCTGCCTACCTCCTGCTTCCTGCCCCCCTCATCTATTCTCTGCTTGGCCTGGCGTACCGTGTGAACACGCACCGGACGGGAGGCGATGCGCTCGGCCCAGCCCAGCTTGCCATCATCAACACAAAGCGCCCGTGCAACGCAGACCGACCCACCGCCTCGATCGCGCATTCACTCACCGTGTCTGCGAACCGTGGACAACTCGAAGCCGTTGACGCCGTCGTGACTGCGGCGCCGCGGCACGCATGCCCTGCGGCAGGCAACGCGGCCAGCTTGATGGTGCCGACCCCGCCCGCTGGTCTGGCCGTCCGCCACCGATTCCTGCGCATGGCAATGCCCAGCCCTCCTACCAAGGGCCACGCGCCGTTCCGAGCCCAGCGCCCGTCAGTCACCTCCACCTGCCGCCGCCTTTCCCGTATCATACCACATCACCCGACGATCGCATCGGTCTCATATCAGCTCGACGTGCTGTCCTACACCATTGCTATTTCGCCTGCGCCATTACCCGCGCCTCCGGCACCGCGAACTCGGTCTTGGGCCGATGCGCCGCTCCCCCGAAAAGCCCTCGGTGGATCATTTGCGATAATCCCTCAACCGCCTCTGTACACCCAATGTCAATGCCATGCGACAACTTCACCTCTCTCCCGCGCAATTGCGCCATATGCCGAGAGGCGCATCGTCGCCGAGGCTTTGCTGCCGCCGCACATGAGACTCCATGACGCATCAGCGCCGTACTGGCGGAGCCATCAATGTCTGGCACTGCCCTGGTGATGTCCTTCTTTCGGGGGATGTCCACCTTTCGAGGAACCAGGCTTTTCTGCGATTCTGCTGCTCACGTCTGCTTGGGATGGGCTGCACCCCAGAACTGAGAGGCTCAAGGCGGAGCTCCCCCGGCTGGGTGTAACATGAACAAGCCGGGGCCATTAAACCGCCGGGACCTACAGGCCTTTGATGTAATGGCGAGGAAATGAGGCGTGAAACTCGTTCTCCCCTGAAGACTAGACTAACACGGACGCTTCCACAGGTACCAAACAGGCAGAATGTCTTCTCTCTCCCGTCGCGCCTGCTACAAGTGTGGCAACGTTGGCCACTACGCCGAGGTCTGCTCCTCTGCCGAGCGTCTTTGCTACAACTGTGAGCACTACACCTGACGGATCAACTTCCGCTGAATCCAAGCTGACTGGAGAAATCAGGCAAGCAGCCCGGCCACGAGTCCAATGGCTGTCCCCTGCCCCGTACCACCGAGGCCAAGCAGTGCTACCACTGCCAGGGCCTGGGCCACGTTCAGGCTGACTGCCCGACTCTGCGCCTGAGCGGCGCTGGCACCAGCGGGCGCTGCTACAACTGCGGCCAGCCCGGTCATCTTGCTGTAAGCTACCCTGAATCTCCCATATTGATAGACGGCTGACGTTTTGAAAGCGCGCTTGCCCCAACCCGGCCGGTGTCGGAATCGGTCGAGGCGCCCCCGTTCCCCGTGGCGGCTACGGCGGCTACGGTCGCGGTGGCTTCGCCGGTGGTCCTCGGCCCGCTACTTGCTACAAGTGCGGTGGCCCGAACCATTTTGCGAGAGATTGCCAGGCACAGGCCATGAAGTGCTACGCTTGCGGCAAGCTCGGCCACATCTCGCGTGACTGCACTGCTCCCAATGGCGGTCCTCTGAACACCGCTGGCAAGACTTGCTACCAGTGCGGTGAGGCCGGTCACATTTCCCGCGACTGCCCCCAGAAGAATGCCAACGGTGAAATCCCCAACGACGTCGACATTACGGCTGCCTCTGGCATCGCTGCTCCTGCTGTTGCGCCAATCGCCCCTGTTGCTTAAGCGGCGATTCGCGGCCATGCCTCTTCGCTGGTGAGGTGGTCCCGTGCCTAGGCTGCTGGGAACATCTGCAGAGACTGCAACCGTTCCATTGCAGATGTTCCCGGTGTCTCTCGCGGCACCGCTCCGGCGACGGCGTTTCCTTATATTTTCAGTACGACTATTTACGCCCTCTCACACCTACCTACCAACCCTGCCGCACCTTGCTCATTTCATCCTGGTTATCACTTTACTTTCCGCACAAAACCAGCTTGTCGCTAACCGACATCCTTTGCTTTACACGGCGTCTACACGGATTCCCCTTCGTCAACACGATTCATTTTCTGGAACAAAACGGGAAAGGCTTCCTTTCTTCATATTGCCCTTGGTTCTTTGCAACGACTCTCACGACGGACGGTCTCAACGTATTTGTATGCATCTTCATTCCAATGTTTGGAAAGAAAGGTTTCACGACCCTCACCGCAATCTACGCTTCAGCCTGAATTCATTTAGCTACTCTTGGGTGAGTGTCCTGCAAAGTAGTGCAGACGTCGATGGCATTCGATGCATGGCGGAAGACAGGACTCAGACGACGGCTGCGATGATAGTGTTCCGCGGACAGTACGGTGTCGAGGCGGCTTGCGACTGGGGATTTGAACTGCCGACATGCGTTGGGTCGGCAATAGTTAAGCGGGAAAGCTCAGAGCGACCCGCTGGCCCTTGCTAGCCAAGCATGTCGGACTGGGAAAGATTCTTGGAATGGAAGACGGGGCTAAGAGGGAGGTCAGAGATCCGAGTTTCTTATGAAGAAGAGTTTTGGGGCGGTGGAAGTGGTTGTTGAGTAGAAGACCCTTTCGCAGGGAGAAATGGTGGACACCCCCGGCAAAGCTGTTGTGGCGTGGCGCACAAAAAAAAAGCAGTTGATTGAGTTGTATGAGTGTTCTTGGAGGAGGAAGATGACGTTGTGATGGGCGCCTCGAGATGATCTGAACCGGTCGATGTTATAGCTTGGGAGAGGAGTCAGGAGGCGTCGGGGGTGACAGGTACTAAGTGTTGCACTGCCCTGCGCCAGGCTTTCGGATTTGCGGCTTCGCCGACTGTCCGCACAAGGTAGATTTGCGACGGGGCGGAGGAACAGCACTGAGGCGGCTCCAGGCGTATCAAGGCAGGCTTGAGATCAGAAACTCTCGCGCCGTATGGCTCGTCTGAAGAGGCTGCTGGGGGCTATCTGACGCAAGCTGCGAGCTTGAGAATGGGCGGAATCAGTCTGTGGCTAGGTACAGCTCGTCCGCCGCTACGAGCAGCTTGTGCTCGCTTGTACCCGTCGTACGGGATATGGGGGACTCCACACCACGACCGACCCGAGTGGGGACCGATCGGTCTGCGCGCACGGGTCAAGTGTCCCCTTCCTGCTGCTCGTCGCCGTCCCGGTCAAGCGGAGACTTACGAGACGACCGAAAAAAGCTTTGACCACCGGGTCGTGACCGGACCCGGTGGTAGGGGTCATGTGCCCGGCAGTTTCCCCGAAGCCTTGTGACTCGATGACCACATGACATCCGACTTCGCATTGCAGTCATTGTCTTTCTACATCGGCTGAGTTATGCAGAGTCCATGAGAGACTCTACCGAGGGACACCCGAAGCAAGCTGCGGCTGTGGTCACTGACAAGACAACGACCGCACGGTGAAAGACCATGGATCGACCGCCCGAAGCACCGGAGGCGGGGTGGTTCGGCCGGCAACAGACCATGTGAGGCAGTACGCGATCCTTATCGGGCTTTCACCCACCACATCTCCCTGTCCTGCTTGCCTGGGCAAGCTGGGTCGTGACGACGAATGGCAAGGTGTGCCAGCCTAACTGGGACGCATACAAAGTGCATCCATCAGGTTGGCTTCCCAACGCCTGAAGGGTGTCGTACATCTCCATTTGGCTGCCCTGCAAGTCAGTGTAGCACTACCCTAGCTCAGGGCTACTGTTGTCAGCCAGCGTGCTTCTCTAGTGGAACACCTCCTCATCGGGGTACCACCTAACTCAGTAAGTACCTACCGTACTTCAGCCGCTAGACCGCTCCCAACCTACCTACCTAGGTAGTATAAAGTGAAGAAATATGCCACTCCCGGAAAGGCACCACACTGCGTCGGCACCTGTCTCTTGGCCATTCTCCAACTTTGCGATTGGCAAGTGCCGTCGCGTACTATCAGTTCTCACACCCGACTTCCCTCTCCCGCCCGCTGAATAATGTCACCGAGAGCCTTGTCCAATATGCCTTACAGCGCCTCCTCCACAATCTCTCGTTCGTCTTCCGTGGGCCACCCCATCCTTGATCATCCGCAGCGCAGCAGAACATCCTTAGCCAAAATGCCTGTCACGACCAACAAGCATAGGAAGTCAAAGCATCAGTCTCCGCAGGACATAATTGACGAGTTTTGGGCAAAGTTCACTACCAAGACCCCAGGCAAAGGTTGGCAGTCGCTCTATCCCTCCTCCCCCCAAAGTCGTACTCGCGAATGCATCGTCAATCCTGACCCCCGACAGCAACCACTGTCATCCCGCAGAACGAATATGCCGCGAAGATTGCTCGACGGTCTGCCGAGGCGACACCCGTCTACACACAAACCTCATACGACGAAGCCGCCACTGTCTGCAAAGCCAAGGTCGACAAGATTGTGAACGAATGTCGAAGAGTCAACCAGAAGTACCGGGATCCCCATTTCGATCTCGAGTTTGATCTCAAGTTCGGGAGACGTGACTGTTTGGAGTCCCTCTGGAACACCAAAGACAAGGACCCGCCCCAGTCAGCCTTCTCCCCAAAGTCCGTTAAGCGAGTAGTCGACATATTCGACAACCCGCAGTTCTACATTGACGGGCCTACGGCTAGTGATGTGCGCCAAGGCCGAGACGGGGACTGCTGGCTTATGGCGGCGCTATGTAACCTTAGCAATAAACCCGGCCTGATCGAGAGGATCTGTGTCGCCCATGACAATGACGTCGGCGTTTACGGCTTCGTTTTTCATCGGGACGGTGAGTGGGTCAGCGAAATCATCGATGACAAGGTAGGTGAAGTTGTTATCCCGTGTTCCATGCTTTCGGAGAAATACAGGTCATCCCTTCGCTACGGAGTATTCTAATTGCTCTCTTCTTCGCTTACGGCTGTTCTGAAACCATACGCTAACATTTATCATAGCTATATCTTACCAAACCCGACTACGACGAGGGCTATCTGGAGCGCATCCTATGGGAAGACCGTGGGCGTGTCAACTCCGAAGAAGCCTACCGCCGAATTTACCAGTCAAACAGCGGGGCACTGTACTTTGCTCAGTGTGAGAATCCGAACGAGACCTGGTTGCCACTTCTGGAAAAGGCGTACGCCAAGGCGCACGGGGACTACGCCTCCATCGAAGGAGGATTCACTGGCGAAGCTATTGAGGACTTGACTGGAGGTGTGACCACGGAAATTTATACCACTGACATCCTCGACAAGGAGTTTTTCTGGGATGAGAAGCTCCTCAAGGTCAACCAGGAATGTCTTCTCGGTTGCTCCACTGGATTCGCCTCGAGAGGATGGGGCGAACGCAAAGGGATAATTGAGATGCATGCTTACAGCGTCATGAAAGCCGTAGAGACGGACAATCAACGGCTTGTTTTGTTGAAGAACCCCTGGGGCAAAGGGGAGTGGAAGGGTGCCTGGAGTAAGTTGCCGCATTGCCCATCGTACCACATGCTGATTCTGTAGGTGATGGATCCAAGGAGTGGACTCCCGAATGGTTGAAGAAGCTAGACCATACGTTTGGCGACGACGGTGCCTTCTGGATCTCGTATCAAGATCTGCTCAAAAAGTACAATATCTTTGACGTAACTCGTCTATTCGGCTCTGACTGGAAGGTCACATCGATCTGGACAACGCTCTCGGTGCCTTGGACTCTCAACTACCACACCACTCACTTCGCCTTCACCGTTTCCAAGCCGGGGCCTGTGGTGCTGGTCTTGGCACAGCTCGATGAGCGCTATTTCAGGGGCCTCGAGGGCCAATATCGATTTGACTTGCAATTCCGTCTGCACAAAGCCGGCCAGGAGGACTATGTCGTACGGAGCCAGGCATCTTATCGCATGAACCGATCAGTCAACGTAGAGCTTGACCTCGGGGCTGGGAGCTACAAAGTTTTTGTCCGACTCGATGCGGTGCGGAATGATCATGTTCTCCCCATTGAACAAGTCATGCGAGATAATGCGAAGGGTCGCCGCGAGAAGCTGATCCGTATCGGCTTGGCGTATGATCTTGCTCATAGCAAAGGCAAGGTTACTAAGTCGGCGGACGAGGAGGCAGCATGCGAGGCCCACGTGAAGAAACAACGCGAAAAGAAGCGAGACGAGATTAAACGCAAGATCCAAGAAGAGCGGGAACTAGAGTACTACTTGAAAGCCAAAGACAGGAAGCGGAAACAGAAGCAGAAACAGAAGCAGATTGCGAGGCGCAACGCGAGACACAGGACCAGAGTCGGAAAGATGAATGCCGCCAACAAGCTTGCGCCTGAAGAGGCCAAGGGCCATTCTAGATGTCGTCAACGTCCCGAAGCCGACGGCAACCTGTACACCGTTTCAGCGCGTCCAAAGCCCACGGCTAAGAGGCACGTACAGGTTCCGGAACTCGAGGATGCCACCAAAGATCTGAGCATATCAGAAACAATCGGATCAAAAGCGGGTGATGCAGGGACCAATATCGCAGCCGAAATGCTTGGGAAGCCGTCGGGTTCTGTACCCCGCGGGAACGGAGCTCGGTCATTCACGAATCCACAAGCTGACGAGGTATCTGACGAAACATCTAAAATAGCACAACATCCTGTGGTAGACGCGGAGCAGATGAGTATGCGCCAAGAGGCTGGCATCTTGAAGAGTGAAGGCCGCGAAGCCACCCCCCGGGAAAGTGAAGGGGCCAAAAGTGAATCAGCTGCGACGCCAGAAAGTTCGGGGCCCGTGATGTGCGAGTCCGACGACGATGACCTCAGCAGCCTGTCCTCATTATCAGATCTGTCTGAGCGGGAGTTGGACATCGAGATTGAAGCCAGAGAGCGCAGCCCTGCCGGTCGCATGCAGCCACATAGGAGTCCTGCGGTACAAGCGGACGACCAGGACGAGTTTGAAAGAGATCCGTGGAACGCCGTAGCGGTGGTGGGACTTCGAGTGTATTACAAAGTGCAAGATGACAACGAGCAAGAGGTTATTGTCAAGTTGCGGGTGGTGCCGCCGAACCCTTTCGATGAAGAAGAGGAGACGGTATGCAAGGATGATTCGAGGGACAAGAAGCTGATAGGTCTGGACGTGGACGACAGCGCCAAGGATGCCACTCTGGTAGGGGAAATCAAGGAGAAGAGGAAAAGCATAGCTCCCATCAGCGAGGATCTCGGCGGTGTATCCGCGGTGTTTCGAAGTGTCTGGGGTGCCGTTGAGGGGGATCCGTTGGCAATGGTGGGCAATCGGTTTGAAGGTTGACGGGCGGGCGGTGATGGACGCGGCCCAACCTGCGGTCCAAGAAAGAAGTGACCTCCCCCCTCCCCCCTCCCCCCCTCTCCTGACGGGTATACTCAAAACATAGATAGCAACGCCCGTCGTTATTCATAACCTGCAGCATGAACCTACTACACTGTCAGGCAACATTTGTTCTTTCACATTCTTGATTCGTGAAGGTTGCAGTCGCTTGACTGTCAGTCATTACAACTTGTCGAGTAGGCTCTCGATCTTTCGCTTCTCTCCCCCAGATCCAGTTTCCTCGACAAGGAAGTCGTCTTCCTTGAACAGACTCCCAGGCTCGGTAAACTCCGGGAGAAGACTGACGCGGCCCCCCACACGTGCCAACAGGACGCGCATTTTTTCCATTTCCTGCTCAACCTCACCGTCACGGGTGACAAGATTCTCCTGGACTCCCAACCCTGCATTGTCGGAGCGGAAAGGGTCCAGCAGCGCTTTCATGCGCCGGAGCCGCTCGACGCGATCTCTTACATTTTGCCTTTGGTCTGAAAGCCATTTGAGGCGCTCATACTGCTCGGCGTACCGCCTAGACTCCATCGGATAAGCAGTCGCTTCATGCTCGGCAGGCCATGTTGGAGGAAGCGACTTGACACTGGCGTCCTCGGCTGCATTTCGGCGCGGTCAGCTTATATAGAACGAAAGGTAGTACAAGCAGCGGGGGCGAAGGCGTACTCAAATCCAAGGAGAGCGAAAGACCCTCCGCGGGCTCGTCTTCCAGTACTGTCGCGGGATGTACCATGTAGAGGGCGTCGATCTGCTCGGCAACATGGCGGCTTGCCTGATGAGAATAGGCGCGACGGGAGTGCTGAGTGAGGATTGAGTTCAGGCGGGCGACGACGTGCTCAATGGCCGGCGCCGGAACGGGGGATTCCGAGACATCGTTCGCGGCGAGCCATGTCCGGGATGGCTGGGTTAGTTGAGAGAGTAGGCGGGTCTGGTTTGCAAGGAAGGATTGCTTCTGGGCAATTACCGTTGGAAGGGTTGCTGGATTTGACGACATTTTGGAGGCGAAGTAGGAGGCAACGGTCGAGATGGGATTATCACGGGACCGGCGGGCGAGGTCCGCAACGCGACCGGGTACCTGAGGTACGGGGCAGGGGGCGGCGATGTAATGGTGGGGTTGGACGCGCCAGGTAATCATAAGGTAAGGTAGGTACACTAGGTAGGTACCCAAACTGGTCCCATGTCATGTGACGGGCGCTGGTACCAATCTCGACCATTGGCCACATTGTTCTTTCTTTTTACAATCAATCGAAATTTTCTATCCCCCCCCCCCGCCCAACCCCCCACCGACCGACACGTCAAAAAGAGGTCCAAGCTCCAGCGTTCCATCTACGCCTAGGCCCTAGCTTAATTCTGCTCCACCAACGAACGATGTGGAGATCCATAGATGCGCACGACACGACACGATACGATACCACGCGATGCGATGCGATGCAATGCATCCCGCCTAGAACCAAAGCCACTGCCTTCCATTCGCCAATCCCAAACAACCAGGTGCTGACCTGCCCGCTAGCTGCGGCGAGCGGTGCGGCACCGCTAGCAAGCGCCACCAAGGCTCGTGTCTCTCATGTAGCCGCCGCCTCCCGTCTGCATCCTCCAATTTGGACTTGCCGTTGCGACGACGAGCTAATTGCCCAGTCCAGCCCACCACCGACGTAGGTGTGTAGCGGCAGCCTTGGTTTACCCGTCCCATTGCCATTGCGCATAGCTTCAGCCTCTGCCCGGAGACGGTCCCTGGCGGCAAGGGACGATGGCGAACCTACAGCGAGGGTACATCCATCCTTCTCCCGCCATCGACCAACACAAAAGTCTGGCAATACCATCACCAAGCAAGTGTGAGGTGATGAGCCTGGCCAGCACCCACTCACCGCCATGAGACCCGTTAAACGGGCCATGGATGGAATCATCTCGTCGTTTTTTGCACGTCCCGCCCCCGAAATCGACACTAATGCACCGCGCCCGCATTTCATTCCCTCCCGTACGGCCGCATCGCAAGCCGCTCCACCCACACACCATCTGCACGTTAGGTATTTCCCTCGCCTTGGGCTCGGGGGAGCTGCTGTGTATGGTCCTCTTTCTCCCAACGTCTAGCAGGGAGTCTCTCGAAGTCGACGTACCGCAGCCCCGCTTCTGACTGGTCGAGGTATCCTGTTTCTCCTTGCCGCCTGGCTCGTGGCCGAACCGCAGAGCATGCAAAGTCCGTCCCAAAACGCCTCTTCGTGCCCGCCCTCTCGCTCTGGCTCACCTGGGCGCATGGCTCGCATGCCTGCTCCGGAACTTCGAGCCTTCTGGTTGGGAGGGAACCCCTCCCTCGTGCCCCAAGCGTACATATGAAATGTGGCATTCCCACCTTCTCGGCCGAGGCTTTGCATAATATCGCTGGGAGCATCATGCCGAGTCTCTGAATCTGGCTTGTCGTGGTGTCATGCAACTCGTGAGACATGGCTTCGGTGCGCTGTCAAACGGCTAATCCTGCGTGTCCAGCTCCGGTGATGCGTGTTTGACGGAGGATCCGGAAGTCTCCCCAGCCCAGCCCAAGCCCAGCCCTGGATCTACCCTGCCTGGCGCCATCTATCCGTCCTCCCACTCATATTCTCTTTGCTGAGGCGATTGCCAGTTTGAGACCGGCGTCCGAGGTTCTGGATGCTCCAGCGGCCTGGTGAGGTTCCCTGCTGTCGTATATGAGAGAGGGATGGGCCCTTCGTCTTTGTTGCACAGGCCACAGCCTGCCGTCTTCGTGTCTTTAATTGTGCGATTCATTCTAGTTTCTTCTTTCTATTCTGCAGCGAGAAGAAACTGAGCAACGTTGACAGATTGTCTCATCTCGCTGTCCGCCGACCTGCTCTTCCTCGGGCCCGTCTGCCCATTATGCTTACTCGGCCCCTAAAGCCTACTGCCAATGGCTTCGTCACCCTTGCGCGAAAAGTATACAATCCGTTGGGCTTCAAAAGGGGGTACAACTTCATCCTCTTCTTCATCACGGCCGGTGCCATGATGGGCTTCACACTCGCTCGCGTCATGTACTTTGACTTCAACGGCGTCTTCTGCAATCCCGATCACAACCAACGCACCCTTCCGGGAGAGTGCTATTTCTACCAGTCCGGCGCGGGGCGGGCGGGCATCATGATGCACCTCGCTGGTATTTTGCCAGCTGGCTTTCTGGCCTGCCTCCAATTCGTCCCCGTCATCCGCCACAAGGCCATCTTGTTCCACCGCCTCAACGGCTATCTCATCCTCCTGCTGAGTGTGGTCGGCATCGTCGGCGTCTTCATGATTGCGCGGCGTACTTTTGGTGGCGGCATAGGTATGCAGACGGCCGCCGGCGCAGGAAGCATCATGTTCCTCGGCGCCCTGGCCCTTGCCATTTACAACGTCAAGAAGCTCCAGATCGAGCAGCATCGTGCCTGGATGCTCAGGGCCTGGGTCTATGTAAGCACGACACGTCCCCGCATCCCAAAGTTCGGCGTTTCGGCAAGACTGACTTGCATGTCGTATCCCCAGGCTGGCTTCATCATCACGATGCGCATCATCAGCTTCCTGGCTGCTAGGATAAACGCCAGCACCAATGCGACCTACTACGAGGTCAAGCAGTGCGCAGTCCTGGACTTCATCTTCCGTCACAACCAGACCAAGGTCCTCAGTCTCTACCCGGACTGTGACGCCTTCTTTTCTGGCGAGAACCTCAGCCTGAACGTTCTCGTCCACGCCAATGTCAACGCTCACCAGCCCGCCGAGATTGCCGCGGGCTTTACCGCAGTCTTCGGTGCTGGTTCGTGGTTGGCACTGGCCATCCACGCCATTCTCGTTGAGTTTTATGTATATCTTCCGGTTCTAAACGCTCCTTCACAGGTGACCAATACTGATGGTAATTGTAGCTGCACCTGACACCCGCCGAATCAGAACGTCTGCGCCGCATTTCGTACCAACGTCAGCTCGAGGCTGGAATGAAGGACGCCGGCAACGCAGGTCTGACGGCTCAGCGGCTGGGCGACGCTGAGCCCTGGCTACCACCGAACGAAATACAGAGGATCCAAGACAACATGACACCGAGCACTGATAATGACGCGAGAGAAAAAAGGTTAAGCGAGGCATGAGGTGGCGCTTACCTGGACGAATTTCCAAGTAACGAGTGCTGTACAAACAGCAGACGCAGCTTCACGAATATCCCGTGGGTATGGAAAGCATGAAACGACGTGACGATTTGGGTTGGGATGTTTGCTGTTTTCTGATTTACGCTTGGGGATGACGAGTAAACCTAGTTCTGATTCATTCGTTTTTACATTCCCAAACTATAGATCAATCTAGCCCGGTATAAATTTCTCCTTGTCTTCTACCCCTTGCGACTAGATCAAATGGCCATTCTACAAACCAGACCACCAGAAGGTCTCGCCAACACTGAAGGATGTCTTGAGCGCCTTGTCCGTCACGACACTACTGTCGCTGACGACGATCTCGTAGTCGCCCTTCTCGGCGCACCACTGGTGGCGCTCCTCGTCGAAGTAGCTGGCGGCGTACTTGGTCTCAATGCCAACCGTTACCTTCTTTGTCTCGCCCGCGTTGAGCGCCACCTTGGCGAAGCCCTTGAGCTCCTTGAGGGGCCGGTTGATCTTGGCCTTCTGCTTGGGTGCAACGTACACTTGCACAACTTCAGCGCCCTGCACAGAACCGGTGTTTTTGACAGTGACGTCGACGGTTAACTTGCCGTCCTTATCACTGACGGCAAGGTCGCTGAAGGCGAAGCTCGTGTAAGACAGGCCGTGGCCGAAGGGAAAGAGCACGGGACGGTCAATGTACTCATAGTAGCGGTAGCCGATGTATATGTCCTCGCCGTAGAAAGTCCGGCTGGCTTCGGCGCGGTAGTTGAGGTAGGCCGGGTTGTCCTGGACGCGCTCGGGGAAGCTAAGGGACAGCTTTCCTGAGGGATTGACATCGCCAAAAAGGACGTCAGCAATGGCGTTGCCAGTCTCGTTGCCTCCATACCATGCCTGCACGAGGGCGGAGACGTGGTTGATCCATGGCATGCGCACAGGGGTGCCGGACTGGTTGACGACAACAGTGTTAGGATTGGCCTTGCCGACGGCGGAGATGAGGTCGTTGAGATAGCCAGGGAGCTCCATGTCGGCACGATCGTTGCCCTCGGTCTCCCAGTCGGCGTTGAGGCCGGAGCAAATGATGACCTGGTCGGCCTCCTTAGCGAGGGCGGCAGCTTTGGCGATTTCGGCTTTTTCGTCGATGACTTTGCAGCCGCCGATGCGCAGGGCGCCGCCGCCGAAAACGACATTGTCACCCTGCAGCTTGGACGACGGGGCAGAGGCGAACTCGACCTTGAAGGTGTACGTCTCGCCCTTCTTGAGCTGTACACGGCCCTTCTCCTCGACCGTAGCGGCGCCGAAGAAA
Organism: Colletotrichum tropicicola; assembly: GCA_025962755.1. Taxonomy (NCBI): domain Eukaryota; kingdom Fungi; phylum Ascomycota; class Sordariomycetes; order Glomerellales; family Glomerellaceae; genus Colletotrichum; species Colletotrichum tropicicola. The sequence continues at coordinate 23,256 of JAOWMA010000403.1, forward strand.
GCATCACCCTGGCGCTGCTTGGTAGTGTTGTCAATGACGAGCTTGTCGTTGACGAAGAGGTTGGCCGTGCCGCAGACGATGAGACCCAGTTCGTAGGTGCAGTCCTCCTCGGCGACGAAGGAGCCCTCGAAGTCGGCATACCACAGGTTCGACTTGAACTTGGGGTTATAATAATCGACGAGAAGAAGCTCCGTCTTGGTTATGATGAGCTCATCGAGACACTCGCGGCTGTGGTCGGTAGGTGGCTCATTATACGCCTTCATGGTCATACCAGGCTGGCCGTTAGACTTGACGACGTTGCCGAGAAGAGGGAGGAGCTTATGAGAGTAGGCGCCTTCGGTGTATTCCGGGGGAGAGCTCAGCTTCTTGCTGATGCCGTCGAATGGAGTGACGGAATAGTAAGCGGCCAAGGAGGCGGAGCCACCTCCGTGATATGTGCAGATCTTGGCGTTGGGGCCGATGACAACGGTCTACAGGTATCAGTCAGTACAAGCTTGCGGCGGGAGCTCGGAGCTCGTTTGCTTACCTTCTTATCCTTCTTTAGGGGCAGGACGTTTTTCTCATTCTTGAGAAGGACCAGACTCTCGCCGCCAATGCGTCTCAGCAGCTCAGCGGTCTCGGGGGTGTCGCCCGTCTTCTCGGGGGCGTTCTCGGGGATGCCGGTGGCCACGCACTTCTTGATGAACTTGAGCATGGAACGAGCTCTCTCGTCAAGAATGTGCTGTCGGACCTTGTCGGTCGAGACGTTGAACTTGAGGGGCTCGCCACGGAAGCGCGGGGGACCGGGCATCTCAAGATCGAGACCGGCGTTGGCCGCGTCCGTGGTACTGTAAGTGCCATACCAGTCGCTCATAATCATGCCATCCCAGCCCCACTCCTTGCGAACCAGTCCCTCGAGCAATTCCTGGTTCTCACTGCAGAACTTGCCATTGACACCGTTGTAGGCTGTCATAAGGGCGCCAGGCATGGAGTCGCGGAAGGTAAGCTGGAAAGGCAGGGCGTAAATCTCGCGCAGGGCTCGCTCAGTGACGATGCTGTGGACGGCGTTGCGTCTGTGCTCCTGGTCGTTGCAGACAAAGTGCTTCGGCGTTGCTTGGATTCCGGTGCTCTGGATGCCGTTCACAATAGCGGCGGAGCCGAGACCGGCCAGGACGGGGTCTTCACCCAGCGATTCGAAGCCTCTGCCGCCGAGGGGAGATCTTTGCATGTTGATGGTGGGGCCGAGAATGCAGTGGGCTCCCTTGAGCTTGGCCTCCTCGCCCATCTTCTTGCCGGCCTCTTCGAGCAGAGCAGTGTTGAAGGTGGCGCCGAGTGCCGTTCCGCAGGGGAAGCAGGCGGCTTTGACACCGTTGAAGAATTTTGTGCCTCGGACGCCATTGGGGCCGTCGGAGAGTCGGACGGAGGAGACGTTATGCTTAGGTAGGGCCTTGGTGTGCCAGAAGTCGATACCTGTGGAGGTTTGTGTGTCAGACCATTGCTTCCACTGTCTCGATGATACCGGGGCAGGAGGTGGCTGGAGGCGCCTTACCGGCCAAAAGATCGACCTTCTCGGAGACGGTGAGCTTCTTGAGAAGCTCCTCCACATCGAAGTCAGCCATTACGAGGTTTGGTTCAGAGGACGTGGCGGGAATAGACTGGGGTATCTCTGCAGACGAAGCCACCCGGTAGAAAGGCGAGGAGACCGTTTGCAAACTGTCAACACGAACGGAGGAATGAGCACGGAGAAGATGCAATGGTTTGGAGGCGGGAGTGGTCAAGAGGTTTTCCGGGAGGGTCAAGCTGTTAAATAGCGTTGCGACCAGCTTGGAAGCGGACCATCTCCGGACGCAGCGGCGGAGCATTCGTTTGGACAGCCAGCACGCGCCCCAGTCTCCGGTCTGCTGGCGGGAGGTCTCCCACGTAAGATGCCTCGCTTGGCGGAGGAGAAGGCAGCTCCCAGCAAGCACCGTTACCTGGAAACGACACGCGAACCAGGCATGTCGAGCCGCAGCGCAACAGGCGTATTCCAGCTGCCGTGCTCCCAAGACGCGTCAGGTGCGTCTACAGCTCAGCGCACCTGGCCCGTCTACCCCACGTCGATGAGGTGCTGCCCCTCACCCCGGGTGAAGCTTGGGTCATTCCGTTGGGGGGTCTCCGGTTTCGCCCCATCCGGAGCCGAGTGATTGGTCAATTCACCTTCAGCGTGATGCTGAACGTCGTCCCGACATGCCGTCGGGGTGGGGAATTCTGATGCATCGAGCTGGCGTCGGCTGAACATCGGTTCGCGGCCGAACGAGCCCTGCAGGGTGGTCCGCTCGGCAACGGTTTTGCCGAGGATTCCACGATGTTCGAGCGATATTGAGCCGTCACGCGCTGGCAACTAAGTGGGTACAAGGGAGGGCCAATCGGGACCGGGCTCGGGAACGGTCTTCGGCGCCGATTACCAGTTGAATTGCACTGACCAGTCGCTCCCCGACCCAATCCTTGCGCAGTCGACCAATCGAATACCGGGACGAGAACCCAAGGGGAGGCTGATGAGCCTTGCAGGAGTTACTGAAGCTATTGACGACTGGCTGACCCAGGAAAGAGGTAACGGCCCACCATGGATCGCAATGGAAGTCGGCTACGTGGATCTGCCTGAAGTTGGAATGATAGCGCTTTATTCGATGAGACATGAAACCCTCAGCCTCACAGCCTCATGGCTGTCGCCTGTGTTGTCGTCGAGACTCGGACGATAAGGCGTGCTGAGCGCTCCCTATTCGGAGCGTCCGCCACAGCCTGGTGTATGAATCTATGCAGGCTACAGACCGCTCTGCCATACACGTCGGGGTTCCGGAACAGAGATCCAATGACGCTTTCTTACTGTCCACTAAGCTGTATGTTGGATTCTGGTTTCCGAAGCCACGCCGGACGACACATCCGGGGTTGATAGTGTTTCTCCCTTCCGTGTAGGCGCCCAGCCAATGCCAGAAAGCTGGCTGGCGAGTGGTCAGGGGCACAGAAAACACGAGACTAATCGAACGTGAGGTTGGTCAAAGCTAGGCATGTAGATCGAATGTACAGTTGCCAAGTACAGATACATGCAAACCGAATTTGTCCCCTCACACCCCAAGAACCCTTTGTTCACTGTCTTCTCAAGGATGTGGTTCAGCACCTGGGCTGGGACCCGGACAGCACTCTTTCATCTCGATGGCGATTCCTTCAAACTCGAAGGTGCAAAACTGCAGACGCTGGTCCGCCGCGCCGTCTCCCATCGCATTAGGGTAGTCAATGGCGTGAGGGCGTGTGCTTGCGGGACTGATACCGCCGCACCACACTTCCCACGGCTGCGCACTAGGAACGGACGCGGGAAGAATCGCCCACGAGCTGCCGTGGGGGAGAGAGCAGTTAGACCAGCAACGGGGTTGTATTTGACATGTGGGAAGGGTCTCGTCGATCCCTCCCGTCCCAAGGGGGACAGGGGGGACAGGACAGACCCGAAGCCGGAGCAACGGTGCAAAGTGTAAATTGTTCTTCAAAGCTTCGAATCCTTCGACGTAGCGAAACAGAAACAGACCGCCATGTCGCATGGAATTCTTCGCAGAGCAGTCGGAAGCGCAGGGTTGTCACGTTCTTCGTCCATCCCTCACCCCATCTCGTGGCGTCGGACGGTCGTGCAGGGTTGTGTATTGAAGCGCGACGCATGGAAAGATGCCGTGGCGAGGGCCGCGATGGTGTGCACATGTGGGTGGCGTACACATAGACGCAGCGACAAACACGCCCCGGCCGAGTATCTCGAGGGAGGAATAAGCGAGGCTCAGACGTCCGACCATGGTTCGGGTCTGTCTTTGTTTCCCGAACGTCGAGCGGTGTGCCATGTGCATGACATGGCACTAGCCACGGCAAGCTCGTGGCGGCCACCGGTCTCGACAGAAACAAACCTACCTCTGCCTAAACACGTTGCAGAAAAGCCCGTCGATCATAACTATAATGCCTCCGAGATACGCTCCTGTTTGGCTGTTAGCCCACGAACAAAAGCAGGCGAGGCGTGCGACGGCGCAGCGTTGTAGGGCTCGAGATAGGCTTTTTGCCTTGACATGAGACGTGCATCATGGCCACGTGTCGCGGGCAGTGATGTCTGCCAGAACTCTATATTAAGGCCATCACACGAACCTGAACCGCCCCGTCTGAGAAGTTGCATGTATCAAATTCTGCACGGGGCTGACTCGCAGGGAGGGGTACTCACACATATGGCCTCCCTCCCTCTCTCTCTCTCTCTCTGTGTGTGTGTGTGTGTGTGTGTGTGAAGAGACGAGTCCGCATGAACCAGGCAACAGGAGACGGGCGCACATCCCGAGCTCGCCAACACTACTCGGTGATAACTTGGGTAATCTGGCCGAACGGGAGCCGTGGCAGGCAAAAAAGCGGTGGGAAATTTGTTCATGCCACCATGATGCCGTCGCTTCACGGTGCTGGCGTCAGTGTAGTAGGGCATCAACTAGTGGGCTGCTACTGTAACACACCCATATCACGGGCTGTGGCATGGCCAGCACGTGGACTCGGGCAAGAAAGCAATCTCTCCTACAGGGAGGCTGCCAGGCATGCCCATTGTCGATCGAGAAATTGAGAGTGCTCTGTACCAGCTGGGTCTCGCAGGTGGCAGAGGGACAGCGGAGCAGCGGAAAAGGAGACTGTGGCGTCCCAAGGGGTTATCCGTCATCTTGAACGAGGTGCAAAGCCTTTCGACATTGGCCGCCCTTGGACGGCGGCGCTTTGGTCAGCCGTCACAGGGTCCTGGCTGCGTTACCAACGAATGCCTCGCGATGCGTAGAAGAAGCTAGAGCGCAATAAGAAGTGGGCGATAAGACGGAACGTGTGCCAAGAGTGTGCCGTCGACCTCACCTGGGCAGGAACGGACGGACGCTTCCTTGTTAGTGGGAGACTGGACGGGAGAGCAGCGAGGAGTGAGCCAGCAGCAGCAGATGGAAGAGTAGCTTCCGTCACCACCAACCTAGCTACCAACAAGTAAGGTAAGGGTGAGTTGTGGTGAGGTGAGTTGTGGTGAGGTGAGTTGTGGTGAGGTGAGTTGTGGTGAGGTGAGTTGTGGTGAGGTGAGTTATGGTGAGGTGAGTTGAGGTAAGGTGAGTTAAGGTGAGGTGAGGTGAGTTAAGGTGAGGTGAGGTGAGGTGAGCTGAGTTAAAGTGAGGTAAAGTGAGGTGAGGTAAAGTGAGAAGGCAGCTAGCTAGCTCCACGGCAGGGGATGCCTTCATAGGGCGCACTGGACACAGGCCAGGACAGGGCCGGCAGACTCAGGACGGCAGCAGCGTCTCACTGGGTGCGTTTAGATGGATGCCAGTCTCTGGGGCCTCTGGGAGCTCGAGCTCGAGCTGGAGCTGTTGACGAGCCCCGAGGTTGGGGAGAGCCGGGTCCGGGACAGGAAATGTGGGCTGGACCTTCCTCGGGCTCGCTCCTCGCGTCCCACGCATGCCACGCATGGTTTCCTCCCCTTGCGCGGTGCAGTGTGCAGTGCCGTGCCGTGTAAGCGCACCAAGATGTATCTGCATCAGGATTGTCACCTCCCGAATGCAAACCACCCAGGACCAAGACGGCTTGGGCCTGGCGGTCTTGGATACACCGCTCGACACTCGACGCTCGCGCCGGCATCGCGAGTGCCATGTCCTCCCACCTTACATATACCTGATGTACATGTCGTGGGTGGGTAAGGCAGACGTCTCCAGCGTACAAGTACATCCGCTGACCGAACCGATATTCCCTGCCTGCTTTCCATCGCCAGTCATGGCGCCAGAGGGCCTGCCCGGCTTTCGCCTGGCGCCAGGTGCAGCCGCTGCGGTGGTAGCTGCCCATGCAAACAACCTAGAACCCACCCAGGTACTTACTAAGCCAAGGGAGGTCGGCACCTCATGCTGTGTACACGGTACGCACATCCAGCAAGGTGCCCATGTACTACTACCTACCCAGGTACTAATGCATGCATGGCAAGGTTGGAGGTACGTGCTAATCCAACCCCCCTCCCCTGACTGCGTCTTTTTGCTAGTCAAACCGTCAGCCAAGACCCTCAAGGGCAGAATCCCTGCAAGCATGTGGTGATCGACCGTGCAGGGACGCAAGGACAGGGGAGACCCCTTTTCCTTCTCTTCTCGAAGGTCTCCCAGGAAAACGGCGGCTTGGAGAGGGCCCTGTCCGTTTGTCCGCTCGCGTGCCCCTCCCCCCCGTTTTGACGTTGCGCGGCTGGCGATTGGATGAATCGCAGATGCGGTTCTCCAGGAGGCTGGCAATGGCAATGGCAATGGCATGGGCTGGGCGAGGCATTCGAGCTCGTGCTGGCGCTGGCTGCGGGCGGAGGAGGGAGGGCATTCCTGTGGTGGTCGGGGGTGGAGGCATCGAGTGCAGGTTCCCCGATTTCCCGATGCTGGTTCGGACCGCCAGCTTCTGGCCGTCTCTGCGACGTCCGCGCCGTTGCCATCCATCTTTCTTAGACTCGATCCCGAGGCCAGCGTACCGTTCCAGGCCCAGCCCAGATCCGAAGAGCGGATGGAAGGGCGGATGACGGAAGACGGTACAGGCAAGGGCTGTACTGTGCGTACTGCGATGTCCAGGGCAGAGCAGGTACCTCACCGAGATAGGGCTGGGTAAGGCAGGTGAGGTACACAGTTCCTTGGGTAGGTAGCAGGGACAGGTACGGCAGGCCAGCACCTTCCCAGGAGGGCGGGTGCCTTAGGTTCCTCCGCTCCGGCGGGCACTTTGCGGTGCGTTGGTGCCCTGGATTGCAGCTTGCCTGCCGCCAAGAAGCACAAGCACGCGGACGGTGCCTGAGCCCTACCTTAGGTACCTACCTACCTACCTACCTGCCTGCCTAGGTTTACCTTTGGTGAGGTGCCCGGCCCTGCTTGCTTGTCCGGGCAGTTGAGGTGTGCCCTCGAGGTTGCCGACAGAAAATTCCATCTTCGGCGCTAGAACATTTCTCTGCATCGGCGCCGCGACGCGCAGGAGGCTCCTTCCCGCGCCAGCCCAGCTGGATTGGCCGGCCGCCTCTGCCTCTCTCTGCCGTCCTTCCTGTTTCTTTTCTTCCCTTTCTGGCGAAGGAGCTCCTTCCCTCTCCCCTGCCAAAGGCAAGTGCAAACGCAAAGTCAAAGTCTATTTCCCGTCTGCCTTACCTACCTTACCTACCTTACCTTAGGTACCTTGCTATGTTCTTACCTAGTAAGGGAGAGAATCGCTTGGCACGGGAAGTCAGCTGCGGGTAGGTAAGGAGGATATCCGGCCGGTGACGATTTGGCGGAGGAGGGGAAGGGACGGCAAGGGCAATTGCACGTCGACGGCCAATCTGCCTCCACCGGGGCCTGAGCTGATCCCCTTGGTCCTTGGGTGATCTCCCACTAGGGCGCTCCGTGCTGGCAGTTGTTCGGCACTTTCCGGCCTCTCGCCCGGCGTCTTGCCCTTTGGGGAGTGTCCGCCGGCGCTTTTACATCATTGCAGAGAGGTAAGGTACCTACCTATTGTCGGATCCAGAAAGCCTCCGGCTCAGGTACGGCACCTACACGTCCATAGCCCCAGAGCTGACGGCCAATCTCGAGCGGGCCCCACTGCATTCATTGCCTTAGGTAAGGTGCCTTACCTGGCCTTGCCCTCCAGTGTCCCTGGTGCCTGCCCTGCCCTACCCTGCCCTGCCGCAAGGTAGGTACGTACTTACCTAAACCTAAGGCACCTAGGTGGGTAGGCAAGGTAAGGTAGGTACCGAAAGGGTAGTCCGACGGTGGGCACCTCTGATGACCGGGACTCTATTGGATTGGACAGCCGACCAACGTCGCCGCGCGGAGCACCCTCAGCCGCAGGCGCGGACCACCAGACGCGGACACAGCGCCTGAGCAGCATCGGCACCGCCACCAACACATCTGGCCAGCACTGCAACACCATCTTTTGTACCAGCCAGCACCAGCACCAGCACCAGCAAGGGCAGGGCCAGGACAAGGGGCTGGTCCTAGAGCTCCAGCGGGCGGCTCCCAACGGGGGAAAGCTCACCTGAACCTGCAAAGAACCACCACCACCACCACCCGCGCGCCATCGTCGGGCCAGCTCAACCTCCCCCCGGTTGTCGACGTTGCATTTTCCCTCCCTCTCCTGCGCCTGCGGGACGATGTGGGCGACGCATCAACCCTCTGGCAATATCCTCAAGTCTCTCCAAGATCCACGCCCGCGCCGACGCCTGGCCCAGACGCCCGTCCCAACGAGGGGGATCATGGGCCGTGGACCACGGGATCCGAAGGGAAGGAAAGCCCCGAATGAACCGCCTGTCAAAGGTGAAGACGACCAAACAACATCTCCAGACGGGGACCCTGCGATACACCTCGCCAACCCTGTCGTCCTTGTAAGGACGAGCAGGCGGGCAAATGGTCCGCCCGCGTCCACTCTTCCCGAGCCCACGGGGTGTCCTGGCGCTGCCTGCTCGCTCTGCAGCATCGGCGCGTCCCCGGTTCCTTGTCCTGCCTTGTCGGGCCTGTCCCGCCCCCGTCAATCTCTCGTCTGTCTTGCCGTTGGTGATGACTGACTGCTTCTGGATCCATGTTTGTTTAGCGCCTCTGCGAACATCACTTACGTATTCGCACATAGTTGCCTTGGAACCCGCCAAACTCTATGCTGTCCATCCGTCAGGTTTCTGCTCGTGGTCTCATGCACTTCTCATTGAGACTCCCCGAGACACCAGATCGCGTCCCGCCCACCTTGAGATGCGCCATTCCGTATCCTTGTCCGTCCGCCGCTGGAGAAGACCGGCCAAGGCAGCGGCGGCCAAACGATCGCTCTAGGGCAGAACCGTGGAGACGTGGGCCATAACCTAAAGACCAGCGCAAGACGACTGCCAGCCAGTCAAGCCAGCAAAGAGCGCTCGACTTGCACTCATTCGTCTCGCCTCTCCGGAGTCCGGGCCAGCCTGTGTTCAACTCGATGAGACCGAGCCCGCCAGACTCTAGGAACGAGAGTCTCAGAGTCCCAGAGTCTCAGACGACCACGAACAGCACGACTCCTCGTCCCCAAATTTTACCGCCATCCACAGAGTCTAATTAACGATTGGCGGTGCGCGGGGGGGGGGGGGGGGGGGGGGGGGGGGGGGGGGGGGGGGGGGGGGGGGGGGGGGGGGGGGGGGGGGGGGGGG